>JANHFM010007807.1:15808-27572 GCA_032468115.1 Grayia smithii | reverse complement strand
GGCTCTGCAGCCTAGACTAGCTCAGCCGAGTGCTGAGCAGGGCTTCCAGGAACAATAACAGAAGAGCCAGGGTTGCAAGAGCAGAGAGAGGGGTGGCCCCCCTTCTCTCACCCCACTTAGGCGACCCCTGTGATAGGGTCGTTCGACCCCCAAAGGGGTCCTGACCGACAGGTTGAGAACCACTGGTCTAAAGGTAATGGAACAATATGCTTAAGTGTAAGAAGTACACATTTTTCAAGGCAGTACATAGATTGCATTGAAAAATGGGAGATTATTCATTATAGATTAAGACATGGCTTACTTGCGCCAATTATTTGAGCATTCATTAGTAAAATGACAATTATATATCATTGGCCCACTTAGGTATATTGTAATTCTAGGCATGTTCCCACATACTTGGTCTTCCTAGCTCTCCCTCCCCCCTCTGCACCTCTGTTTTGATTTGCTGTTTCTGAGAGGTTGGAGGTAGCTATGGCATTTTGTTATGGCATGCAAAAAAAATGAATATATTACTACTGTCCTTATTGATGTCTACTGCAAACTTTCCAGAACTTTCAAACTGTACTTGAGGGTCCATCCTTAATGGGCCTACTACTGTGTCCAATTTGGTATGATATACCTTAATTTATCTCTGTTTGTACTGTAAGACACCCTGAAGGTGATTATTATTGGGTACTACTTTGTGAAAATGAGCTAAATTTGTTGACCTATTGATTTTTTTTTTACAGTACTGGGACTCATAGATCTTAGCTAGTTCATAGATATGTCTTAGTTTAGATAATTCTTGATATTAAGACTTTTTCTTCTGATCACCTGCAGTTTTTACAATGCAATTCTATGTGTCCCTAAGCAGAAGTAAGCTTTGGCATAATATAAATTTATAAATAGTTACACATTCACAAACATATTCCCTTTATGGCCAAAGATATCACAGCGGAGCAATGAAAAAGCATCCATTTCTGTAATGTGGATTTTGAGGTGAATAATCTCTGTACTATGGAATCCTTGGTGGTCACTGAGCTTGGTTTTCTTGCAGATATTTCATTATCCAACTAGGTAACATCATCAGTGCTAGTGAGTATGGGGGTTTGCTTTATATACAGCAGCTTTCCTGACGGTATTGGTAGATTTATGACTTTGTCCTTGGTAGTTCCTTGATGAATATTTTTTTTTCCTGCTTGCTTGTTTGGTGTTAATGCCTACTTCTCTGGGTATTGGTTGCTGGAGAAGATGTGTTCTGGTCTTTTTTGTTTGTTTCTTAGATTTTTGTTGTCTCCTTTGAATGATGTATAAATGTGTCTATTTATTTCTATGTGTCTATTGATGGCTGATTTGTCTGACTGTCAAAGTTCCAGGAATTCCCTAACATTTTTAAATTTAGCTTAAATTAATTAATTAAATTAAATTAATTTTTTAATCCCTAGCGTTTTTTAAATTTATCTTAAATTAAGATGCTCACATTTGCCTACTTGAGACTGTGGTTGAATCAGCGCATGTATTATGAGATTAAGGAGTTTGCATTATGTCGTCTATTAATTGGTGTTCATGGTTGTCCTCTGTTAATCTTTGCCTATTAATCCTACATAGAAACTATCACAGTCCTTATACTGTATATTGTAGATGAATGACAGTTCTTCTTCATGCAATTGGAATAATAATAATAATAATAATAATAGTAATGCGCTATTGCTAGTATACTGACTGCTTAGCTGCTCAGTAATGGCTGTATCTCATCCTGGAACTTGTGTTAGAGTCTTTAAGCCTTTTAGCTTTGGGTAACATCATCCACCATGTCTTGGCAAAGGGTCTATTGTAGCTCCCTAAATCATGATTCCATTGCAACCATAGCTTTGTTACAGGTAATCACAATTCAAACACAGGCAGGAGGATTGATTCAGTCTTTATTATGAACCATAGGAAACATGATACTATATAGAGGAAATTAAATCTGACAATTACTTTCTATTTCTCATTAAACTTCTTGCCCTTAACCTAACTGATGGAAAAAGTAATCTGTCAGTTTGGGATGTCATTCTGTCAGTACGTTGATGATGCTCAATTATGCATGGCCACTCTTAAGTTAAACAATAGGTCAGTGCTATGGATGTTTGTAAAGGCCTCGTGTAACTACTGTAGATGGGGCAAAACAAATTCAAATTAAATTAAATCATATTAAGATGGTGTTTGTTTTCCAGTAAACAGTTGGATAAACCAATAATAATGCCCCTAGTATATATTCTGAATGGATTGTGCTACTCCTGAAGGGTTTGTGATATGGAAGTCCTCAAGATGTCCTGCCAAGAGTAATTCAACTTGGACACAGGTGGTTGAACTTGTGTACTCTATGTGGAGCTACCTTTAATGATGGTCTGGTATAAAATGTGATAACTAGTTTGATAGGACCAATGTCAAAGTTGAAATCACTGCATTGGTTTACAAGTAGGCTTCTGAGACCAATTCAAAGAGCTGATTATTACCTTTAAAGCCCAATGTGGTACAGCTTACGATGCATCAGACAATAGTTTGCCATAATCAAATCTACAAATCTGGTCTAGACATATAAAGAGAGTCTCTTAAGAATTTTTCCCTGGAAAACATACATGGGGCATGCATGACATGGCAATCCTTTCCCTTGTGGTACAGTAAGCTGTTCTTGAAATTTGCAAGCAGATATAATCAATTCTATCCCAGCAAGTCTTTGTCTGGAACTGACTGGAACATTGATCACGTATTTGTGATTCTAGAATAGGTTTTTTTTATATCACTATACTTCATATTAATATTTGTTATTGACAATTGTTTGAGATGGGATAGAAAGAAACAAGTCTTCAAATGCATGTTTATTCTTCCCTAGAATATATCTTGTTTTCCTATAACAGTAAATTCTAACAATTTATTTTTAGCATTCATAGCAGTGACGATTGACAGGGTGAGAGAGAAATAGGGTAAAAAGTCCTGATTATCAATATATCTAAAATATACTGATAATATATAGTATATATATATAAATATATATATATATATATAATATCAGTATATCAAAGTTGGTTAAGAGATTGACTACACTGTCAATATTTACTAAACATAACAAAGTATATTTTAAAACTGATTCTATTATCAGAATTAAGTTATCAGAAAAAAATTAAAATAACTCAAGGAATAATTTAAAGATACAGTTTTACTTACATGGAATTACACAGGTACTATTTTGGTTTGTTAACTATATTTAATCGATACATTCTAAATAGCCTAAATTTCCTATTTTCACCAATATTATTGAAGTAATTGATATTTGAATTGGCATAAGATCCTCTCCTCTGATCTTTCTAAAAATTAAACTTAAATGTCCAATTTAAAAAGTATTAAATTGCTGGGAGCATTTATGAAAAGAAGATGAAATTTTTGAATTAAATGATCTGGAAGGATTAGAGTGAAAATCAGTTTGTTCTTCCCAGTACATTCTTGATTTGCTGGATGTAACACTCTCAAGGATTACAGTTATAGTCATGCAAAAATTTAAACTGGAAAAGAAAATGTCAGAATAGGAATTAATCATATTTTGAATAATATAAGAAAAAGATTGTTGCAAAGAAAATATATTAAAAAGTGTATAGGCCATGCAGTCTAAGCTAGCCATGCTAGTAACTGTAATATAATTTCATATTTTAATAATGTGTTCACATTTCTGAAATAACGTGTGGGTACATAATGAAGTATCTCAGAATTCATGTGCTCAAATAATTTTATTTTTCAGGAAGTATATATTGACCATTCATTGAAATAAAAAATATTGGAAGCTGGTGCATTGCTTGCAGCATTCCTGCATCCCATTATAAAATTATGGATTCCTCAACATTCAGTTTTAGTTAAATATACTGTGAATAAGTTAACACCTTTCATGATGCTTTGCTTCAGGTTTTGTTGATTTATATATATAAAATATAGTCTATATTGAAAAAGCCTCTCAGCCTAGATTGTATATTTTGAAGAAGAGGAGTTGGGTTGTTAGGGATGAAAGTGATGTCACAATAAGTATTGTGGATTAATGTTGCAGATGGACTGAATTGTGCAACTATTTGTAGAATTTCAAGAAGGAAACGCTGCATCGTTTTTCTCAAAGCTATGAGATTATCAACCTTTCCCTACCCAGGGAAGTATTCCCTACCCTGGCACTATTATCATCAGTCACCTGCAAAATCTACTAAAAGAGCCTTAAGTTTCTATAAGGGCACAGAGGTTCAAGAAATGGAATTCTTGGGATCTCTCTGTTTGTGTGTGAAACAATGGAGATACTATTTCAGAGAGATTGGGCTTATTATCAGGGGATGTCTTATTTTGGGGGAAACAGTGTAGTTGAATGCATAGGTAGGTATGATATCATTCTGTTTGTCCAGAAGAGTTAACTTCTGTATAATCTTAGCATGAAATGTTAATAAACCAGAAGCTACTGTATTTTTCGGAGTATAAGACACACTTAAAGAGGGTGAAAATTTGGGTGCGTCTTATACACTGAATATAGCCCCGCCCACCTGCCGGCCCCCACCCTTTGGCCTTTGCCTCCCAGCAATTTGCCTCCTTGTAGCAAACAGCAAACAGCCGGTTTCATTGTCAGCTTCAGCACAGCCTGATTAGCACAAGCAACTGATTGTCGGTTGGATCAGCCTCCCGACCATCAGCTGTTTCAGGCTGCAGGGATTGCCCTGCCACCCGAAACAGGCGGAAAATGGGACACGCAGAGGCGGCAATAGGCTATGGCAATCCCTGCAGCCTGAAACAGATGATGGTCGGGAGGCCGATTCAACTAACAATCAGCTGCTTGTGCTAATCAGACTGTGCTGAAGCTGAAATGGGCTCTTTGTTGTTTGCTGCAAGGAGGCAAATTGCTGGGAGGCAGAAGCAGAGGCAGATTTTTTATTCTTGTTTCCCTCTCCAAAAAAGGTAGGTGCATCTTATAGTCTGGAGCATCTTATACTCTGAAAAATACGGTATATTTGGGTGGGAAAAACCACTATGGAAGAAAGAAAAAAGAAAGAATTAACTGTTTTAGAAAATTGAGAGATTTTTAAAGAATTTCTCAATCTAGCATGAGAAAGTTGAGGTAAATAGATGTTTGCAAAAGAAAGAAAGAAAGAAAGAAAGAAAGAAAGAAAGAAAGAAAGAAAGAAAGAAAGAAAGAAAGAAAGAAGAAATGAAAAAAGAAAGAACCTGAAATGAATACCAAAAGTTAAGTAAGAGCTGAAGAAATAATACATTTCTCAGTAAAGGTATTATTAGCCAACTGGTAGAAAAGTGTTAAAATATAAGGATCTACTCTTAGTGAAGTTACTTCTTAGCAATCACATCATCTTTTATATTTTGCTATAAATACATTTGTTATTTTTGTTTTACTGTAGATAAATGTGTCAGAAATTTGATTTAATATACTCAGTCTACATTGTCACCAGAGATAAGTGAGAATAGTATTATAATATTTTGGAAAAGCAGATCGCATATGTACAAACTGATTTTAAATAGTGGCAGTGAATTAGAAATATATTTTACATAACAGAAAAGTACAATCTGAATACGCTAAAAGGCTACTCTGAACTTAAAATCTTAAGAGCCACAATGAAGAAGTTTGCAAGGCTAAGGTCAAACATGAGTCAATATTTTGGGGGAGAAGGGTCTGTGGGGTATAATGTATATTCTTAAGTTTCTTTAATTTTGTTCCCCATTGAAATCATCTCAAATCCCAGTTATGCATTAAAGGACCAAAAATATTTCATCCTGTTCTCTGTCAGGCCTGCCATCTTTAGCATACTCTTCTTCCCTGGAATCCTGCCATAAAATGCAAAGCAGGGAGGCAATTGGGGAAGTAAGAAAGGAGCATGGGAATAGGCAGAGAAAAGGGGGGGGGGGCATGTGACAGGAGCCAAAGGAGTCAATTCGGAATGAACCAGCTGATCAAGGATGGAGCCTGAAAATGGAATGTGAAACCACAGCAAAGAAGAGCCAAAACTCAAAACCGCTCCTGAAACATCAAAAATGAATATAATTGGACACTGATGCACTAGTCAAGGTGGGAAAACCAGGGAAAGGGAAAAATGCAAGATTTGTGCATCTGAATATTCAGATCCAACTTTGCTTATGTTGTAACTACTTGAACTTAGTAAAAGTAAACCTTTCACTTTATTAATGGAGTCGAGGGTCATTCCTTTTTAAGGGACCAAGTTGGGACACACCTGGCACTCTCACAGAGCTATAAAATAGTTTTGATTCACCTAATGGGGCTATGAAATACACTGTTGCTCCCTTTTTATAGCCCCACATTTTTTTTAACATATGGAGTATAAAAAAAAATGCACATTTGTCAAGTAATTATGATATGCACTGTGATACTTGCTCAGCTAGAAAATTATTTAACATACAGAAAATTAAAAAGCAATAATTTCTGAAAATATGAAATGACTTGTATACCACAACTACGTTTTGCAGACATATATTTATTGGATGTTGTGAGTAATTTGTAGGATTTTATATTTTCAGTTCCTATTGACTAGAGCAGGGCTCCCCAAACTCTGGGCCACGGCCCACTTGTGGGCAGTGAAGTGTTTTCAACCAGGCCATAGATCCCCACTTGCCCGAGCAGTGGGCAAGCACAAATGGAAGTGCATGCATGCATATGCATGCCAGCTGCTTGCACACAATCATCTCCTCTTCCTCCCCTGCTGGTCCGCAAAGCCGGAAAGGTTGGGGAACTCTGAGCTCAAAACAAATACTTTTTTTCTAAATTTCAGCTTTAATTCAAGCTTTTGTAATCGAAACCATAGGTAAATCCTCAAGGGCTATTTCTTTTCATGCAAAATTACCTGCATACAATAAGGCTTTGTCCAGTGATTGTGGAGCCTTCTATGGTCTTGTCAATGCAGAACAAAGGGAAACAAAATCAGTTTTTTATATCACCTTCAACACATAATTTATTGTCACAGGAAGTGTAACAAACCTAATCTGTTAAGTCTGTGTGGCTTTATTTAGATGCACTTTCTTGATACTATTTCTGCCTCTTTTGTTTTTCTTTTTGCTATTGATAATTCTGGAGCTAAGACTGCCATCTGGAATTGTTGCTGCTGAATTTGGGTTAAAGTTTGTTGTTTTAATATTACTTTCTATCCCTCTATAGCAAGATAACTTGAAAGTAGTTAGAGAACAGGGTGCACATGGCAATCTCATACCTGCCTCTCTCAACTTCCATGTGTCAGCCAGAGATCTAAAATGCTGCTAGGCCCAGTTTGGCTTTAGTTTATGTTCAGTTTGAGCTGAACTAATAAAGTAGGATCCTTACTTACTCAGAAATCCACAATTTGCCTTCAGACCTTTTATTTAATACATGAAAGTCAAATAGTGTTGTGGCCTGCTGACGGCCAGTGGAGCTGGCAGCAGAATCAGACAGTGAGGAGGTTGGGGAGGAACTTGGGCCAGTCCTGAGGGTGGGGAAAGCTCTGACGCGGGCTCTGCATCGGAGGCAGAGAGGGAACCAAGGCCATCTGATAGTTACGTGCTGCCTCTGGAGTAGGGGTGGGTTCTACTTACCTGTCCTACTGGTTCTAAAGGTGCACGCGCTTCGCATGTGGTTGGGGCGTGCGGAGCGCGCGCCGAATGGGCGCTCCTGTGCATGCGCAGAAGCTTTTTTTGCCAAAAAAGGTCCCCAAAAAGTTTTCTGCGCATGCATGCAAGCGTGCTCTGCGTGCTCCATGACCAGCCCAGTAAGTACGGGAGTGCGGGGGGGCGCGGTCTGGGACGCGTAGAACCGGTTCGGTGACGTCACAGCATCACTGCTACCGGATCACGCGAACTGGACCGAACCGGGGGCAACCCACCACTGCTTTGGAGCCTCTGGAGTCTGACATCAGCAAGGCAGAAGAATTGCGGAAGCAGTGTGCGTATGCACAGAGCTGCCAGAAGACAAGAACAATTAAGAAAACGGGGTCGACTTGGGAGTAAGGCTTGGAGATGATTGGCCCCTCCCATAAGTCATAAAAGAGGAGTGAATGGGATGTGAGCTTTTGCAGAAAGCAATTAGTTCATCTGGTTGGTTCAAGCTTTGAAAAGTTCTGTTTGACTCTGTGCCACGTTTGGCCTTGTCCTGTGTTTGGCAGTTAGTTCTCTGGTAGCATTCCAAGGGAGATGTCTATAAACATTCCTCTGAAAGACTGTTTGTGAAGCCTTGTGGACTGTGAATGACAATAATTCAGAGCAGTGTGAATTAAAGAGGTTTTACCAGGACTAAGATTGTGCTTTATACTTTCTAAGGAAATTAGAACAAATAGAGTGGTAGGAAAAGGGCAAGCATGGCTCCTTTTCTCTACTGTATTCATTTTCATTTTCAAATTAATATTTATCTGAATATGGTAATTTGATAAATGTTCCTCTAAATAAGTTTTATATAAAAAACTTCCAGGTACTGTATAATCCAGGAACATAGATTGTGATTTGGCTTTTGCAGTTAGCATTTTTCAATTCTTCATATAATTGCATGGGAAATGAAAGAAATCTTATTTTATCATAATTCAGTATCTGGTTTTCTTTTCCAAAGAAATTGGAAGTTGCTAGAATAATTATTTAAAGCCATTTAGAAAAGATAGCAGTAGTGGGTTCCTCTTACCTTTGTTGCTGGTTTGGAACCGGGAGCACGCATGTGCACGTGCTTGCTTCGCTTGTGCGTGGCACTTCTGCACTTCTGAGGATGCGCAGAACCTTCTGTGCATGCACAGAGCATCTGTGATGATGTTTGGGCAGGTAGGCGGAGCTCCCTGCCGCTGTCACTACCAGTTCGCCCGAACCAGGGTAAACCGGTAGAAACCCACCACTGAAAGACAGGATGTCTTTCCCATAGCTGTGGCATTTGTTCCTTAATTCTATTGACTCCTCTGCCAGCTGTTTGTTCATTAGCAAGAATCTTCTTTGTTTTCTTGATGTGGAGCCAGAATTCATGCTGTAATTTCTACTCATTTCTTTTTTATTTGCCTTGCAAGAAATTAATTTTAAGCCTGAATTTTTTGGGAAGCTGTTTGATAACAACAGAAGCATATTTGCTTTCTGCATCTAGAAATAAAATCTATAGATAAAGGATAGTAAGAATATATTAATTTTGGTTATTATATAGAAGATGAAGAGTATATTTACTAAAAGATTTAGTGGTGATTAATGAAAGCCCACAGGAAAATTTTCACTTGCTAATGCTGAATATTGTATTTCTTTAAAGGCACATGTCCAGTATACTTGCACTCCCCCACCCGATGCTCTAATTCCTAGACCAGGAGTGTCAAACTTGATTTCATTGAGGGCCACATCAGGGTTGTGTTTGAACTAGAGAGGCCAGGGTGGGCATGGCCAGGGTGGGCGTGGCCAGCTTGATATCACTTGTGTCAGGGGTCACCTATGGTGGCCCAAAATGCTCTGCCTACGAAAATAGATTCCTGAACTCTGTTTTTGGTTGGGACAGCCTCCTGCAACCCTCTGACAGTAAAAACTGAGGTCTGCTTTCACTGGCAGAAGCACCACAGGCTGGTCCTTCATTGTTTCCAGGGTGGCCCTGCAGCCCAGATCTAAGCACCCCAAAGGGTGGATCCTACCCGCGGGCCTTGAGTTTGACTCTCCTGTCCTAGACCATCAATGAAAAAGAGGAACTGAACATAATCTTTAGACCAAAGGTTTGGAAATGTCCTAATTTGCTATCATGAAAATGGCATCTCCTATGCATGTTTTGCTTTTGAACATCTTCTTCAATATGTTCAGTGTTGATTCAGAAACTGCTGGAGTTGTTTTAGTGATGCAAACTAAATTGATTTTTTCAATAGGAAACATATATCAAGACTGGAGAGGAATAGTGATATCAGATACCACAGCTCCATATACGATGCTCAAAAATGAAGAACATCAAGCAAGATTAAACGAAATAACAAGAAGGAAAAGGTCCAAGGAGGTATGTAAGATTGCTCCAGTTATTAAAATGTGCAGTATAGTTTAAGAATTATAGAAAAGAATGATGAATGCAGACACCACTTAAGGAAATTCACTCTGTCACTTTCTATTTTCCTATATAACATACTTCATTAAATCTTAAGAATTTAACTTAAAGAAAGAATAAATCCATATGATCTTACTTACATTATTTTAAAATGTAGAAATATTTACAACCTAAAAACTATGATTAGATCAAGGTAGGCTCTTCCTAGTGGGACAATAAAGAAAGTTTCAAACTTAATCCCCAGCGATTATGGTGTAACAATGTCAGGCCATATTAACCTAGGTTGGTAGGAGTTAGTAATATATAAACATGTGGTTTTTTAAGTGGGGAAAATAGCTTTAAGAAAGAAGTATGCACAAAAAATAAAGATTACAGAATTCACTAGCTTTCTGGCTGCTGCTATTTGCAAAGTTTAAAGAAGTGAGCGATTATTTCATGCACTAGTTTAAGTAGTTGGTTTAGGTCAGTGGTGAAATCCAATTTTTTTTACTACCGGTTCTGTGGGAGTGGCTTAGTGGGTGTGGTGTGGTTTGGTGGATGTGGCAGAGGAAGAATACTGCAAAATCTCCATTTCCACCTCATTCCAGGGGAAGGATACTGCAAAATCTCCATTCCCACTCCATTCTGGGGCCAGCCATAGGTGGTATTTGCCAGTTCTCTGAACTACTCAAAATTTCCGCTACCGGTTCTCCAGAACCTGTCAGATCCTGCTGGATTTCACCCCTGGTTTATGTACTTAGTGTACAAGTGGAAACATTTCTACCATATTCTTGAAAGGTTGTTGTTTATAACATAAATTCTGAATTACAGCAATATCTCCATTAATAATTTTATTATGTAAACCAGAAAGCAGAAATTTATGAAGTTTATGAGTCAGTGTTAAAATAAGGACACTTGCATTTAATCATTCACAGATCATAAATATTCAGTTAGTTGCAACCAGCTGCAGCTATGATAGTTCTGAGTTGCATCTAGAAATCCCCCTTGGTATGTTGATATGCAGGTATGGCTCCTGCTGTCATTACTGGTGATGTGATGGAATAAAAATGTGAATTTTCTGTGAAGCACATGGTCAATGATATTATATTATGAATTGTGATGTGATAATGCGCATCGTTCATAATTTTCTATTTCACCTTGGCACTTGTTAATTACCAGAAGTTGTTGCGATTTCCTAATCTGTGCTAGCTGCAAGGAAGAAACTGGTGAGGAAGGAATCAATAGTTTTCAGACTTAAAAGAATTATTGTGTCAACATAGATCAGGTGAGTGCCTATAAAGGCCATCAAGAGGATAGCCAAGCATCCATTAACTCAGTATCAGAAGAAAAATAACATTCTAGAATTAGGTCTGTATAGGTTTAGACTTTTATAGTCCAGAGTAAACTGATTTTCTGCATACATAATTTCATTCTAATTGACAGTAAAGGGCCTAATCTTTCTGAATCACTTCTGGGGCCAAATAAATCAATCCCTGACTAAAGGGTTAAATGTCTGAAAAGCTGAAATATACAGCACTGCCTGCTGTAATGACATTACTCTCTCAAGCCTCTTGCCACCCAAAGGGTTTAAGAAAAACTCTAGACCAGGGGTGTCAAACTCGATTTCATTGAGGGCTGCATCAGGGTTGTACTCTTGAAACTTAATTTAAAAAAAAATCGGCAAAAAAAGCGCTCTGCGCATGCGCAGAACGCTAATTTTGCCGATTTTTTTGAAAAAAAGGGAAGTTGGGCCGCGTGGGTAGGACAGGGTCCGGGACG
>JANHFM010007806.1:19145-30964 GCA_032468115.1 Grayia smithii | reverse complement strand
AGGTTGAGAAACACTGCCCTAGAAGAACCATATAGACATCTGAAATGGCTAAGGACTTTTGAGTTTATCAGGAAAGAGGAATATAGAGTCATGTTCTGTTTATTTCTTTCAACACCTGATAGGCTGCTATTTGTCGGCAGCTTGAAAATATTCATGGAGGATAAACATCGAGTTTACGCCACCATGTGGTGTGAGTTTTCAGCTTAAACGTTTAATGAAGGAGCGCGATGCTCACGAGGTTAGAACACTGGCTTGGTGATTGGCAGGCTTGCGTTCGAGACCCATTGCTGCTACAGGGTGGGATGAGCTCCTGTCACACGCTCCAGCTCCTTCCAACCCAGTGGTTCAAGAGCAGTGAGCATAAGTAGATAAATGGGTACCACTTCAATGGGCAATTTCATGGAGACATGAAAGGAGCCCCCAGCTGGGTGTCCCCCCCCCCCGGCAACAATGTTGTCATCAGCAAACCCTTTCCTCACAGAAGCTGAAGTATTAGTATTAAAGGGGTTAACAAACTCAAGGAGAAAAAGAAATCTATTATTATCTACTAGTTCCAAAGGAATTTGAAGCCTCCATAACTAGGGGCAATCAACCACTAGATTGCAGTTGCTGGGGGAAATGATAGGGAAGAGACTCTGCCTTCATATTTTCTATGTAGGTATCTGATTGACTGTTGTGAAACTGGAGTGGAGGGACCCTTGCTCTGCTCTAGCAGGACTTCTCTCAGTTTCTCTAGGTTGACGAGATTTCTTTTGCTCTTCCAGTGACAGGCCGAGCCAGTGAGGAAATGGTTGCTGACTGTGGCTGAATCCACAGCTGCCAGAATATGCAGCCCAGGGGCCTTCCTGGCAGTGCAAAGGCAGCGGACTGCGCCAAGGAGCTGATCACCACGTTGTGCACGGGGGTTGTGGCCGGGAGGCATGGTGACAACTTTCAAGATTGCCGTGCTGGGTGCTCAAGGGGTCGGGAAGAGTGCCATTGTCCACCAGTTCCTGTACAACGAGTTCAGCGAGGTCTGTGTCCCCACCAAGGCCCGCCGTGTCTACCTACCTGCCGTGGTCATGAATGGCCATGTTCACGACCTTCAGATCATGGACTTCCCGCCTATCGCCTCTTTCCCTGTAAATACCCTGCAGGTAGGTGTACATCCCACCTGTCAGACTTCAAAAAGGATACTCTCACTGCCAGCTATAGGTTGCTCTTAATGAGGTGGGCAGTGTCAGCATCCGAGGTCTTCCAGGTGGCTGCTCCTGTAAGTGGAGAGTTCAGAAGAAGACTATTCCCAGTCTTCCGGAAGTAGATTGAAAGATCCGTGGTGATACACTGCATTTCCATGGAGAAAAGATTAGAGTGAGTAGTTCATGGGGTATACATGTTGCCGGGGGAGGAAAATTATCCATCCACTCTTACACCCCCTCTTAGAACATATCCTTGGCTATGTATGCTAGGAAAATAAATAGGGCGGCACAGGAACGTGTTTAGCAGATAGAGTTCTAAGTTTTTTTTTTATCTTTGCATTAATTCTTTTGCTTTTCTTTGGGCTTGTTTAATTAGAAAATTAAGGCTGATAAACTCAAGATGAAGTGAATAATTAGTTAGGTTTTCACAACTGATTGAGTGCAGTTACTTTAACCCCGTACATGATCTGTGCTGTGCCAGATCTCGGTTAATTCTAACATCTGGATCATAAACTCTTTTATAGTTTTTCACAATGCACTAATCCCTCTATTGGTCCAGTTTAGTATTTTGTGAAGACCAGGCCACTGAGTAATACCTATTGGTGCAAATAATTCCATTGTCTCTTTTCATGAGAAGGAAATCTCTATAGCAGGAAAAACTCCAGCAAAAAACCTCCCCAATCCTTTTCACCGTTAAAACTCAGGCTACAATAACTCAGAATAACTCAGGATATTCTAAACAGAAGTTTGACCACTCAGCTGTCAGTGTTTGTCTGCCTAGTGACCTCCAGAAGATATCATACCTGCGATTTCAATAGCAATCTTGGTTGATCCAATATTAAAACTATCCAAATTTAGCAAATTGTGTGAATGCTGGAGACATGGTTAAGCATGTTATCTGAACATAGCCATTTAGTAATCCTTATAAAAATGTACTCCTCTCTGAGAGGATACTGTATAGGTTTGTTGCTAAAAGTTAACATCAACTTGATAGCACATAATCCATCAGTTGATAGCTGTATAATAAAGGCATTGTGGTCATTCTCTAAATCCAGGAGAGATAGGAAAGGATGGAGAGAAGCAGTGAGTTCACAATTACGCATGGATTTCAGTGAGGGTAATCAAGATCAATGTTCTTAGCTACCACTATCCAGCATGGTTCATTTATCTGGGTTTGGTAACAGAGTATCCAGTGTACTGTTTTTTAGCTGGCATATTTTGCTTTACATCCAAAGATAGAGAATCACACATGATCCTGATCTATATTCATCGCATTTACCATTGATCAAGCTGCCTAACAGTCTTGGGAATTGTATCTGAGCAACATTCTTTCAATCACCCATACTTTGTGGGGACCTTGATGCTCTCTGAGTTTGATAGTTTTCTTGCAGTTGTTTCATTATCACACTAGGTAACATCATCAGTTAGCCTAATTACCTTGCACTGATATCTAGTTACCTTGTACTGATGATGTTACCGTACCTAGTTAGGTAATGAAACTTCTGCAAGAAAACCACCAAGCTCATAGAGCACCAAGGACCCCACAGTTCAACCCTGCGCTATACATTTTCTCTTCTATTAATTATAGACAAACTTGAAGGACTTTTAATGAATTTGATAGGAAATATTAGGTTAATCATCTCTCAAGAAAAAACTGTCTATAGTCTTTTGTATGGCAGATGGACGAGCAGCAACAAGGTGGATGGACTAAGTCACAATGTCTAGGAATGCACAGCTGGAAAATCTGAAAAACTAGGTTAAGGACAGATCGTCATGGAGAAAATCTATGTGGTTGCTTGGAGTCAAAAGTGATTTGATGGCACATAATCAAACAATAATTTAACCGATAAAATCAACATTGATCATTTTCATTCAATCCTTTGCAGGTTATATAAACTGATCCCTACAGTGATCCATTTTAGCATCTTTGTGACTTATAGTTGAGTCGCCTTAACAGAATCCTACGTGTACTTATTCAGTAGTTTCAGTGACTCTTGTTCTTTGAAAAAGTCTATGCAGCGCTGCAGGTTATAATAAGGCTCTTTTCATACATTCTTAGTTTAATCTATAGGCTTGTGTGCAGCAAGCTTAACAAGTCCAGCAGCAGCTTCATTATCATAAAACACTAAGTGTAATAGCCTAACTTTTTATTGTTTTATTGTGGCTTTGCATGACAAGGGAACTGGATTATTCATTGTATTGTGCACATTAAACAGACTGAGCATCTTACATGAAGCCAAGCTCATGAAGCCACAAGGAACAATATGGATTTCCCATTGCATTTTAACATTTACTCTACCTGCTCAGAGATGTGGATGCTCTTGAAGGCTCCACAGTGCAATACAAATTATTATTATTATTATTATTATTATTATTATTATTATTGTGGTGGTGGTTATTTAATGGCAAGTGTTTTAAGATTTAATCTCATGGTCTAGCAGTTGCCTGTCTTTATAATTTTAAGAAGATGAACCTGTTGCCTAGTTCTGCCATCGCCCCTCATTAAATGCTGTCCCACTTTTTTTTAGGAGAATCTTGTTTGCCATTTATCAAGCCACAATAATTAGAAGTGCAGCAGATGGAGAAATCTCAGCATGGCTATACAGCAATAGGTGAAAATGCAGATGTGAAAAACTTTGTCTCATGCAATTTTAAAAGGATGGAAAAAGCAATCTCAGAAGAAAGAGGGACAGAGTTTGCCTTGACATTAGTTTATTTTGTTTTCTTTATTAAAATGAAAAACAAATGTATAGTTCTTATATAAACACATTTTCAGAGGGAAGCTTGTGAGCTTGTTTAAAAAATCTCAGAAGCTTGTGCTATGACATGCAAAGAGGAAGAACGACTGGGGTTTTTGGGCAGAGAAATCTCAAAGGTGCTTTTTTCAGGAGGCAACTGGACTTCCTTGTTTTTTTCTTTTGAAGACGTTTCGCTTCTCATCACAGAAGCTTCTTCAGCTCTGATAGGATAGTGGGGAATGGAAGGATTTATATTCCTTGCAGAGCTGATAATTTGCATCCTTTTAGAGGATCGTTTTAGAGACTCACTGGAGAAGAGCCTAATGCTGGGAACAATTGAGGGCAAAAGAAGAAGGGGATGGCAGAGAATGAGGTGGCTGAATGGAGTCACTGAAGCAGTCTGCGTGAGCTTAAATGGACTCCGGGGGTTGGTAGAGGACAGGAAGGCCTGGAGGAAGTTTGTCCATGGGGTCGTGATTGTTCAGACATTACTTTGCAACTAACAACAACAGCAGATAGCTGTTGAAACCCTTGGAGGTTTATCTGTGTCTTCAGGGTCACCAGAGTAGTTGTTCCTGGTCCTGTAGTCTGCAATTTTTCCTCTGGAAATCCATTCCTACTCCCACGTCATTCCAAAGGTGTTCATCCCAAATTGTATAGCTAAAGGTCTGTAGAGATTCTCAGTCATCCAGGTTATGGCTGTCCCAAAGGTGCTTTTTCAAGAGGCAACTGGACTTCATTTTTTTTTTGAAGACCTTTTGCTTCTCATCCAGGAAGCTTCTTCAGCTCATATAAATATAAATCCTTCCATTCCCCACTGTCCTGTCAGAGTTGAAGAAGCTTCTTGGATGAGAAGCAAAACATCTTCAAAAGAAAAAATAAAGTCCAATTGCCTCCTGGAAAACCAGCTTTGGAACAACCATGACCTGGATGACTGA
Organism: Grayia smithii; assembly: GCA_032468115.1. NCBI lineage: Eukaryota > Metazoa > Chordata > Lepidosauria > Squamata > Grayiidae > Grayia > Grayia smithii. The sequence continues at coordinate 26,110 of JANHFM010007806.1, read as the reverse complement.
GAATCTCTACAGACTTTGGCAGAGAAGTTTTTTATATATAGCTCCTTGCGTCTTGATTTAGCTTACTAACACAAATGGTTGCCAAGTTGCATGAAATTGTTAACTGATTGATTCAGTTTAAAATGCAAATTTTAGAAACTCCCCTCAGCTTGACACCCTTCGCTTTTTAGCTGTCGTTGCTCTCTGTCTCCAAATCTTTGTCATCCTTTATTAATGCAATCAGTAATCATGAGAACTGTCACTTATCAGATACTTAATGGAACTTAATTAAATTAAATCTAAATTCACTTACACATACAACAAAATCTTGAATAAATGCTTCCTTTCTTTCAAGATTATACCTGCACTCCAAATTACATCCATTACCTGCTGCTTTATAAATGCAGCTAGTCCTTGACTTATGAAGTTACAACAGACATCAAAAGTCCATAAAAGGGGCTTACCACCTGGATTCGAAGTTCCAAAGTCTGCAACCCTTCCCAGTCATGTAGCGTTTTGTGGGGTTTGGCATTTGTTCTGCATTTATGGCTGTTTGTGGTGTCTGGCAAACCTGGAAGACATATTTTACATTTGGGCCTTCAGACCTGCCATATATTCTTCTGTGGGAAATGGGAGTGGGGATAGAATAGAGATTCGGGTTGATATCAGGGTTCCAAGTAACACCCTCAACAAAAGAAAACTCCGAGGCTTGAATTTCCTCAAAGTTCCATTTTATTAGAGATGTCATATTGGCACATCATGGAACCCTGACAGTGTCCTTCAGTCATGTGACCAAAATTTACGATGTTTTTGCTAGAAAATGGCATTTACTTTCATTGTATGGCAAAAAAACCCACCTCCCCCCAGCCAGCACACGGGTCTCGAACACAAGCTTGCTAACCTCCAAGCCAGCATCCTAACTATGTGAGCCACTGTGCTTCTTCCTTAAATTATTCTATTTTAAAGTGGTAAGGACAGTACTATTCCTTAGCCTTATGAGTGGGCTGAATAAAGGCCATGCAAAATATGGGGGGATAATTTTCAGCCCTGTTTCCTGGAGGAAAGCATCCCAATTACCGTATTTTATGGACTATAAGATGCACCAGTGTATAAGATGCACCAAGATTTTGAAGAGGTAAGCAAGAAAAAAAATAGTTTTTGCCCTCCCCAGCCCCCAGGAGCACTCTGCAGGCCTCCCAAAGCATTTATGCGAAAAATATGCCCGTTTTTTGCAAAATCCGTGTTTTTGCCCTCCCCAGCCCACAGAAACACTGCAGGCCTCCCAAAGCCTCTGTGTGCCCCGTTTTCTGCGAAAAACTGGCCCATTTTTCAAAAAAATGGGATGCGTGGGGCTTCGGGAGGCCAAAAATGGCTGTATTCAGTGTATAAGACACACCAACATTTCCACCCTCTTTTTTGGGGAGGGGAAGTGTCTCTTATACTCCAAAAAATACAGTATGTGGAAGAGCCTTAGGGTTTTTTCCCCCTCTTTCCTTAAACCAGAGGTCCCAAAACTTCTCCAGCCAGCTAATTCTGGGAGTTGAAGTCCACAGGTCTTAAAGCTGCCAAATTTGGGGACCCCTGCCTTAAGCTTTCCTTGGGTTTCTTCCACATTTCCTCAACCCCCAAGTATTCCATGAAGTTTGAGTCCCATCCCACTAAAAAGGAATTCGCAAAATCCTAACTCTTTGTTTTTTCCAGTAAGATGGATTTTATCTGGGGTTGGAAGAACGGCTATTGTGGCTGATTTAAGTATTGTCTTTGTTAGATTTTCCCTCTCACAGATGTGCAACACATTAGGGGAGCCTATAAATCAAACAAATAACTAAGCAACAGAAGAGCACCATCATAATGCTCAATCAGATATATGGGCTCAATCATAATTTGGCTATTGCACCAACAGTGTTATTAATCATTTTTCTAGTGTCCATAAGTGTTCTCACTCAGTGGTAGAGAACTGGATGAGCCAAGAGCATTTTCCTCCCATAACTATCCCATGGGATAGTATTACTCACGTCTCACTGCATTTGCTTTAGCAACACAAACCTGGTCATTATGAATCCCATTATGAGATTATTATTTAATTGAATTTGGCTCCTGTCTGACTCCTAATAACTCCACGGTAGTAGAGCATGGAGGGTAAAGGAGCTGGAAAGCAAGAATTGCTACCAATAGAAAAATAAACATTTTTTTTCCATATCCAATTTCATCGCACTCAAAAGAGACGTTTTGCCATATGTTACGATCTACAGAAATGAATTGGTACAGGTGCACATTAGCAGGAACAGCATGAAATAATTTGGGGGACAGTCGGTGCCAATCTACCCTGGCACTAAAGCTGCACATGGAAGTGCACATAGGGCAGAGAATACTGCTTTGCTTAAGACATTTTATTTATTTCAATTAGCTGAATTGTAATTCATATGAATTTAACACGAGCTAGAAGACACCACAAAGGTAATCTAGACCATAGGTCTCCAACCTTGGCAACTTTAAGACTTGTGGATGAATTGGATGACACCACAAAGGTAATCTAGACCATAGGTCTCCAACCTTGGCAATTTAAGACTTGTGGATGATTTGGAAAACACCACAAAGATAATCTAGACCAGACGTCTCCAACCTTGGCAACATTAAGGCTTGTGGTCTTCAACTCCCAGAATTCTGAGAGTTGTAGTCCACAGGTCTTAAAGTTGCCAAGGTTGGAGACCTCTGATCTAGATCAATCTCTTGCTCAGTGCAGGATCCATTGAGGCAACTCAGCCCCTGTTTGAAGACCTCTAGTGAAGAGGAACCACCATTTCAGGTGGCAGTCTGTTCTACTAGCCTTTAGCTTGTACAGTCATAAAGTTCCTTCTGATGTCCTTTTTGAACATCTTTGCTTGTTGTAACCCTAAGTCACTGCTTCTGGTCCTGCCCTCTGAGGGAAAGAGAAGTAAATCTTATCCCTTTCCTGGATGGCAGCCCTTCTGATATTTGAAGATTGCTGAGTTTGCCTTTTCTGAAGACCAAACATACCCAGATCTGTCAACTGTTCCACATTGGACTTGGTTACCAGGCCTTCTGAAGATTCAGTGCATAGGGGAGGAAAAGAATAATTAACTATGAGGTCTTCTACTAACAAGAGTGATAATGGTTAGATCGTGACTTGTTAGAGGGCTTTAAAAGTTGATTTGGTAAAATTCACATGAAGTGTTTAATCTGCCCTTAGGAGGTTTCCATGCAGTCAAGATAACTATAAGGAAACATTGTGCTGTATAAATTGGCAAGGTTAATAAGCATTACAACTAATTTGTTAAAAAAATAAACTACTAAACCATCATGGCTTAACCAATAACCTGACTACGTAGGGAGCAAAACCTAAGGTACATTATCGTTTGAGGCAAAAATAGCCCTTTATCAAGCCAACACATCAGTGTTGGGTTGCTCCCGGTTCGGTCCGGTTCTGTAGAATAGGTAGTGGTGACACTGTGATGTCACTGAACCGGTTCTAACAGTCCTGGACCGAAGCCTCCCCACGTGCCTGTACTTACCTGTCCCTGTGCTTGCGAACAGAGCGCGCTTGCGCGCATGCGCAGGAAGCTTTTTTTGAGCTTTTTTTGCTTAAAAAAGTTTCTGCACATGTGCAGGAGTGCCCGTTCGGCCAAATGCATGCTCCGCGCCTCCAACTACGCGCAAAGCGTGTGCACCTACAGAACCCGTAGCAAAGGTAAGTAGAACCCACCCCTGAAACACATGTACAGTAATCATAATTGTCAAGAATAGTTACGTTTATTTCAGGACCTAGGATACAAAAATCATACGTGTGCATTTTTCTCCTTGGCTATATGTTATTATTATCATAATAATAATAATCATGTGAAATCACAAAACTGTGAAATTCCAGCTGCCAATTTTTTAGCTGGTGTTGGCCTTCATTTGCATCAAATGATTCCTAAGAACCTAGGACCGTGATGGCGATCCTATGACACATGTGCCCAAAGTGGCACACGAAGCCATGTTGCCCAGCACACGCGGCCTTGCCTTTTTGTCTTCCGAGTAGCTGGTGCTGTCCTTTGCATGTGTGGTAGTGCCGAAAACTGGTGTATGCATGTGTGCCAGCCAGCTGATTGTCTGGTGTACATGCGCATTAGAACCCAGAAGTTCGGCTTTTCCGGAGCGCAGCCCCGACAGGCATACACATGTGTTGTTTTTACACAACCTTTTTGGCCGGAAAGGTTCGCCATCACTGACCTAGGAAGTCCTAATGTATCGGCATAGTATATATGTGGATGCAAGCAGTGTGGTCTTTTATAATTGACATATGGAAATTTTGTCAATGCATAGATGTTTTAAGTGCTGTTCAAGGTCTTTTGGTATGGCACTCAGTATGCCAATAACCACTGAGTCCACCACTGCCAGTTATTATGGTTGGTTTTTATTATTGGTTGCACTGTCGTCTAGATATTTAGACTGGATTTAGCATTTTTACCCATCTATCCAGGAAAAACTAGATAAGGTTTTTTGATGGTGTCATTGCAAGATGTAAGCTCTTCGAAGTAAAGCTGCCTTTTGCAATTAACTGATGGTGATTTTGTCAGTTGCAATGAACTTCAAGTGGTACTCCAGTTGTTTTAGGATTACATCCTAGGCACCTACAAATAGTCCTCTAGTTACGACCACAATTGAGTCCAAACTTTATGTTGCTAAGTGAAATATTTGTTAAGTGAGTTTTGCCTCTTTTTACAGCTTTTTTTGCCGCAGTTGTTAAGTGAATCATTGCATTTGTTAAGTTAGTAACAGGGTTGTTAAGTGAATCTGGCTTCCCCATTGACTTTGCTCATCAGAAGGTCGCAGAAGTTGATCACATGACTCCAGGACACTGCAACCGTCATAAATATGAGGCAGTTGCCAAGCCTCTGAATTTTGATCATGTGACCCTGGGGATGCTGCAACGGTCATTAGTATGAAAATGGTCATAAGTCACTTTTTTCAGTGCCATTGTAACTTTGAATGGTCACTAAATGAACTGTAGTAAGTGGAGGACTACCTGTATTACTATTGGTATTATTTATTATTATTGAAATATTCAGCAGTAACAAGTGAGTAACCATGACTGTCCAGGCATGATGATTAAGTTCAAGTGGTAGGGTAGCAGATATAGATAGTATAACACAGTTGGAAGAGACCTTGAAGGTCTTCTAGTCCAATCCGCTGCTTAGGCAGGAAACCCTACACCACTTCAGACAAATGGTTATCCAATATCTTCCTAAAAACTTCCGGTGTTGGAGCATTCACAACTTCTGGAGGCAAGTTGTTCCACTCATTAATTGTTCTAACTGTCAGGAAATTTCTCCTTACTTCTAAGTTGCTTCTCTCCTTGATTAGTTTCCACCCATTGCTTCTTGTCCTGCCCTCAGGAGCTTTGGAGAATAGCTTGACTCCTTCTTCTTTGTGGCAGCCTCTCAGATATTGGAACACTGCTATCATGTCTCCCCTAGTGCTTCTTTTCATCAAACTTTTCGTCTGTATGTATGTATGTGTGTATGTATGTATGAAAATCATAGATTCCGACTTTGCCAGCTTCAGTTAATACACGTGTGACAAACTAAAGTTTTAATCATTACAAACTTCATTTTCTATGTTCCAATTTTTTAAAGAGTCTCTTGAAATCTTGCTTGCACTAGTGGTTTATTTCTTTGCAATGATGCTACTTCTTCCGTAACATTTCTCAAAATACGCAATTGCCATTGGAAGCTATTTGAAAGTTAAGAATCACTGTAGATTATTGTGGGGGGAACTAACTACAAACAGACATCATTAATCATGATTTTTTAAGGGAAAGAATGTATTTTCTTTGTGTTGATGTTCGTTCCATAAATTTGACAGGCGTGAAATGCTGAAATTCACAGCAGAGGCTTTTTTTTACATCTGACCTGAAGTCGCTCAGATGTAGTGAGATGTGAGGTCTGTAAACTTAATATATAAATAAACAAAATTAATACATAACCTGAAGCCCTCTCTCCTCAAAATCATATATATTACTAATTTATCCATCCTTATTTCCAAAAGAGAGATGCATTTTTAAATAGATATATGGATCTTTTTATACCCGTCATAAAGAGAAGAATTACAAAAAGAGATCGGTCCCTTGTGCATCACGTTATATGAATCAGTCTCTGGCTCTTACTTGAAACCTTTCTGTCATTTCCCTAGCCTTCTGAGGAACGAGAGTTAAAATGACAGTTTTAATATAATATTATGAAAGGCATCATCTTTTGCAAAAGAATAGATTTCTGTGGTACCTATAAATTGTTCGTCTCTGGGTACAACCTGCTGAATACGCCCAGATGGTGTAACTTAAATTGTCCATCACTAATTACAGTGATTATGTTATTGACCATCGTTGTGGAGTAAAAAAAAAACACCCTGCTATGCTTTGTTGTTACAACTATATAAAGAAAAATTCTTTTTGATTAGTCTCAATAGTTGGAAAAGACCATCTAACCACAGAAACTTCATTTTCAAACTTCTTCAACATCAGGACCAAGGTACCCCCAAAATTAGGTGAAGAGTGCAAGCATCCTATTAAGCTCAACATTTACAATGTCGATTTTTCAGACTGGTATGAAAAGTAATTGCAGCTGCCCATTTAAATTTAACAATTATGATTTCACTCATTTCTCTTTGATCATGATGGTGAACCTATGGCATATGTGCCTCTCTGTGGGCATGCGAGCCATCGCCCCAGCTAAGCTCCACTGCGCATGTGTGCGTGCCTCTCACTGACAAGCTGGTTTTCAGATCTCTGCTGCACATGTGAGGGGGGGTGGGGCGCATGCAGGAGAAACACATGCAATAGCAATAGCACTTAGACTTATATACCGCTTCATACTACTTTTACAGTCCTCTCTAAGCGGTTTACCGAGTTAGCATATTGCCCCCCCCCCCAACAATCTGGGTCCTCATTTTACCCACCTCGGAAGGATGGAAGTCTGAGTCAACCT
>JANHFM010007806.1:8799-19045 GCA_032468115.1 Grayia smithii | reverse complement strand
CTATTCTATTCTATTCTATTCTATTCTATTCTATTCTATTCTATTCTATTCTATTCTATTCTATTCTATTCTGAACCGCAGTGGCACAGTGGTTAGAATACAGTACTGCAGGCTCCTTCTGCTGACTGCCAGCTGCCTGCAATTTAGCAGATCGAATCTCAACAGGATCAGGGTTGACTCAGCCTTCAATCCTTCCAAGGTGGGTCAAATGAGGACCCAGATTGTTGGGGGCAATATGCAGATTCTGTAAACTGCTTAGAGAGGGCTGTATAAGCACTGTGAAGCAGTATATAAGTCTAAGTGCTATTGCTATTCTATTCTGTTATTTCCATGACACTTATATATTTGAAGCTTGTTTAGGAGCCAGATTGTTATCCAGTTCTAGGTAAGGGTGAAGGAGTTACCTTTCTTAATGTTCACAAACTCATAGCCAAGACAAAACAGTGGACTTTCCTTCTGATCTCTTAGTAGATACAAGATAATCAGCCAGACAATGCTGGAAAATAAAATCTATTTATCCAATTAAGTTACAGCTGTATAAAACTGTGATACGGGACCATTATAAAGCTGACAAATTATCTTATGTATAAAAAAAGAAAGCTACACTCTTCAAGAGATTAACTATATAGAATAAATTTATTTCTTAGTTGGAAAGATATTTCGGGAACTCATTACATATGGATTATAACACGAATTTATTAAGCCTGATTTAAGGTGAATAGGAAATAAGGCTCTCATCCATTAGGTGGACAAGTAATAAGTAGATAATTGATCAGCTGAATTTCTCCCATCGAGTTCTGGAGTTGAGGAGTTGGGTAATTTCAGTGGTGGTATTCAGCCGGTTCGGACCGGTTCGGGTGAACAGGTAGCAGACCACTGTGAGTGAGCACTGCCCCGGAGTAATAGCGTCCTATTTAGCAATGTTTTTGAGGCCAGGCACATGCAGAGAAGGCATGCGTGTGAGAAAAGCGCATGCGAAGAAGGCTGGGCACATGTGCAGAAGATGCGTGCATGCACAGTGAACCAGTGATAAGAATATGAGACATACACCTCTGGGTAATTTATAGATTGCAGATGGCCTGGTGATATACGTTTCAGCCCCAGATTATGAACATGCTGAAACAGATTTGGAACAGCATCTCACCTTGCAAGGTCAAACTACCAGTCTCCCAATAAATGACTAGCATGATCAGGTTTGGGGTAAATTCTTGAGGCCTCGGATAGGCAAAGTGAACTATCTTCAAAACTGCATTCGCACTATAAAAAAAGATGTTGAGACTCTAGAAAGAGTGCAGAGAAGAGCAACCAAGATGATTAGGGGACTGCAGGGTAAAACGTACAAAGAACGGTTGCAGGAACTGGGCGTGGCTAGTCTAGTGAAGAGAAGGACCAGGGGAGACATGATAGCAGTCTTCCAATATTTGAGGGGCTGCCATAGAGAGGAGGGGGTCAAGCTATTTTCCAAGGCACCTGAAAGCCAGACAAGGAATAATGGATGGAAACTGATCAAGGAGAGATTCAACCTAGAAATAAGGAGAAATTTTGTGACAGTAAGAACAATAAACCAATGGAACAACTTGCCTTCAGAAGTTGTGGATGCTTCATCACCGGAGGCTTTCAAGAAGAGACTAGACAGCCACCTGTCAGAAATGGTATAGGGTCTCCTGCTTGAGCAGGGGGTTGGAGTAGATGATCTCCAGGGTCCCTTCCAACTCTGTTATTCTAAGCTAAAAGATGATTAAACAAAACTCATATGAGGTAGTCAGGATGATTTACAAAAAACATTGTAATATATGAATTGGGCAAAATAATAAACATTACAAATAATTTATTTTTAAAACTAAACAAGTCCCAAAACTTATTTTATCACTTGAAGCAGAGTACTCTTTATCAAGCCAGCATATATAATCATAATTCTCAAGACCAATTATGTTTAATTTCAGAATCTGGGTTACAAAAATCATGTGTGCATTTTTCTCCTTGGCAATATGTTGCTGTTGTTGTGCTGATGATCATGATGATGATCATGATGATCAGCACAAAAATCCCAACTGCCAGTTCTTTAGCTGGTGTTGGCCTTTTTTCGCATCAAATCCTTCCCAAGTAACTATCATAATATATTGATATAATGTATTATACAGATGGTGTAGCTCTTATAATTGTCAGATGGAAATTTGTCAATGCACAGAAGTTCCAAATGCTACTCAGCTTTTTATATGGCATCCAGTGAGTCAATAACCAGTAGGACCACCAAAGTCTATTTATGCCATAATCTTTCAGTTGTGACTTTCAAATCTTGATATCATGTGATCTTGCCCACTTCTTTGTCTTCTATTCCACTATCTCCTGGTTTTGCTACATAAATTATACCCACTTTCTTCTTTTCAACCACAGTTCAATCTAGTAGGTTATGAGCTAAGACTACTGGAGTAAAACCCCATAATATTTTAACCTGCTCAGTTTCAACTATTTTTTTCAACGCTGTGTTTCCAGCAGTGTTTTATTAATGGCACGGGATGATTTTTACAAATGTTTCAGTGAATCATTTTGGTGACTCTGTTACGTGTTACTCTGTATGACTACCATTCTTCTGTAGCAATTGCTGCCAATGTAATCTAAAACCCTTCTTCATTCCCACAGGGGAGTGTTGTTTTCTCGCAAAATCTTATGTTTGCAGGGGAAGTTTGCTTCTTTGGTGTTAAAGATGGGCAAGGGGCAAGCTAGGGAGATTATAGATAACTTAAAATAGAAATAGATAACAACCAATGAGGCTGAGTGTAAGGAATCCTAACAATAAACTTCCTATGAAACTGATGAGGCAAACTATTGGGGAAGAAAGAAAGGCTATCCTTCTGTATGTTTTTTTTAAAAATATTTTTTATTGTTTTATATCATACATTCCATTTCTATATTGAGCAGTGTGTTCTCTAGGTTTCCATGGTGTTTATATATATATATACCGATATACGGTAATGTATAAACAAATATGCAATAATATCAATCATCTTTACAACATATACTATCTTCCATCAAGATATTGATTATATAATCATCAAAATAATAGCCTGTTTTTTTCTTTCTCATGTAGACCATATTTCATCCAATTCTACTCCTCTAACCTCAATATCTGTCATTTAACCATTTGTAAAATGATTCCCATGTTATAACATAATCCAAATCTTCTTTTCCTTTAATTTTTAGGGTTAACCTGTCCATCTCTGCACACTCCAGAATTTTTTGATAATAATTTGTCATCTGCAGGGGTTTCTGGGTTTTTACAACATTGTGCCTATGTGATCCTAACTGCTGTTAGGATATGTAAAACCAAATATGTGTTACCCTTATTATAGTTTCCTGGAAGCATGCCCAACAAAAATGTCTCAGGTTTCAAATCTATGTGTTGTCTTGTGATATTTTCCAGCCATGTGCGTATTTTCTTCCAGTATTTTTTTTGCTTTGGGACATGTCCACCACATATGGTAATATGAACCTGGTGTTTGATTGCATTTCCAACATTTAACAGACCTGTTTATGTACATGTTCACTAACCTTGCAGGTGAATAATGTCATCTATCATCCTTCTGTATGTCACATATGAAATTGAAAGGAATGCCCAGCTGTTTTCCAAATGTTTTAGCAAATTTTTAAAAAATGAAATGGAGCTTGTAAAAGACAAGCCCACAAAAAGGTAATATTAGGCTTAGGACAACATCCAGCTGTACAATGTATTGGGAACCTTGTTAGGAGGAAAAAAAATACATTGTAAAACAATAGGACAGTGCAAAACATTATCAGCTGCTTACTGTAATGCAGACGACCCAGTGATAAAATGTATGAGAGGTTGATGAATCATATTGTAGTAGCAACAATAAACACGATAAAATGATAATTAGGAACTTGGAGGGTTTGTGAACAGGCTGCTGACTGCTACTAGGCAAGTGGCTCTATTGTATAATTCTTGAGGATAAAAAACAATATCTTTTTAGTTGGAAGAAGAATAAGTGAAAGCTTGCATGATAAAACGCTATAAGAACTTTGGACACAATATAATGACGGAACTGTAATACAATGGATGGTTGACCTTGAGGGACAAGGGGAAGATGTGCTGCCTAGGAAACAGGAAACCGAGTCCAAAATTACTCTTATAAGCCGTTGCAGTCATAAGTTGAGGCAATGAGGCATCATGCGACTGGACCCAATTCTTTGGTCCATTTTACAGGAGTTGTTAAATGAACACCATAGTCATTATGCAAATCCATTTCCCCAATGGGCGTTGTTTTTGCTGGAAACCAGAAGCAAGCCCTGGAAATCAGCAAATACCCATAACAAATGTTTGTCCTGGGTGGGATGCAGCAAACAGCGCTAAAGGTGAGCCAATCGCCAAGCACCCAAAAGGTGATCATGTGATGGCAAAGGTAGGGTGCAATTGTCACAACTTCAAAAAGAGGTCATAAGTAGCTCTTGGGAGGTCCGTCGTAATTTCAAACTGTTAAGTGACTGTTCATAAACTGAAGAACTACCTGCAACCTAAAAGAGAACTTTTACAAAATGCTGTACCATTGGCATAGACTCCCCAAAAATTGGAGTTTTAAGATGTGTGGACTTCAACACCCAGAATTCCTTGGCAACCATAGATGGCAAATCTATGGAATTCTGGGAGTTGAAGTCCACACATCTTAAAGTGACTAAGGTTGAGAAACACTGGTCTAGAACAGGGGTGTGAAACTGGCGGCCTGTGGGCCAGATGCCTCACGCGCAGGTGAAAAAGTCCTGAAATATCACGTGATGGCAACGTGACACACCGAGTTTGACACCTGCCGTCTAGAATGCATAAAGGTGCTTCAAATGTATGTTGGAAATGTGGACAACGTAAAGGGACATTTTAACATGCCTGTGGACTTGTAAAAAAGCCAGAAATTTCTGGATTCAAATACCTATAATGATACAAAAAAATCTTAGAACATCAACAACCAGAACTTTTCTTGTTGGGATTAATGGAGAGTAAATTGGAAAAGAGCCACAGAAGATTATTTTTATGTAAGATACCTGGCTGGGGAATTCTGGGAGTTGAAGTCCACACATCTTCCAGTGGCCAAGGTTGAGAAACACTGGACTATTATATGTTCAAAAATGGGAAGACTCGGAGCATTGGGAAGAGCGGAGGATTGATTGGTGAAGATGACAAAACATAAGATGGCAAAATTCTTGTTTTGCCTCCCCTATGGGGAGGGAGGAAGGGAGGAAGGAAGGAAGGAAGGAAAGAAAGAAAGAAAGAAAGAAAGAAAGAAAAAGGAAAGAAAGAAAGAAAGAAAGAAAGAAAGAAAGAAAGAAAGAAAGAAAGAAAGAAAGATAGATGTCCCATGTTCCCTGCCAGATTTCCATAAGGAAACTCAATAGAGAAACAGTCAGGAAGTTGAAATTTGCTCCTATGCCCACTGATTTTTGGCCCATCCTTGGTCATTCCTGGTTGACTAGTAAGCTATAAAATCTTAATGGATATATAATGTACTCATTTCTTGCATGGAGAAAAAAAAAACCTTCTAAAAGTATCCATCTCATCCTACCCAATATAATAATCCTGGTGGTTTTTTTTTAACCTTTGAAAATAATGGAGAAAAAAAAGGAGAGACCCTCATTAAAAATGAGAGTTGAAAAGATTTTCACCAGTTATTAGTACAAATGAGCTCTGCAATACATGAATAGAAATCGTACCCAGGAAATAAATGCAAACTAATTCTTAAAAAAATGAAAGGGTATTTTTTTAAACCTTAGATTCATTAAACTGAATAATCTCAAAAATAAGTACTGGTGTGTCTATTGGATTTTTGAACAAGAGGTAATATATTCTCTACCATGAAACACAAAAGCATCCTGGTTCATACTTGCGAATTGCAATACAAGAATCAAACTCAAACCTGAATATATGTTGACATAGGCTAGGGTGTGTTAAAATTATAATGTTAATTAATGTCAATCCTGTATTCTGTGGCCTTCTTTTAGGTTTTTGTTTCTCTTTTATTGTAATGTTATAAATCTTGATACATTGTATCATTCCAATGATTTCAATGCAGTACTGTTTATGTAATATGATTAAAATTATGAACATTCCATTATTTAGAAAGCTTAAAGTGGAGAAAATAAAAAGAGAAGAGTAAAAATACTATCAGTATGAGTTGTAATTCATGATGTCAGTATTACAAACGTAAGATTACTTGACTTTTCATCCAAAGTTAAGTATAGCATCAAAGAGAAATACTGCAATCCACATCAAAGAATTAGTTATAGTCTTAAGGTTAATATTGAGGTCTCCATTGTACTGTTGTCTTTATTATGTGGGACCGAGCATTTTTGAGAGAGGTCACTGTATACTTGAAGGCAACACCGGTCCTATCATTAAATGATTGACTGATTATATGCCATCAGATCAGTATTGATTCTTAGGTTAGGGCAGGAGTCAGCAACCTTAAACACTCAAAGAGCCACAAAGGTCCTAACTGGAAGCCCCCCCATTCAATTCTGGAGCCGACTAGAAGCCCAGTTCCCCCACCATAGAGTGCCCTCCTAGCACGGCGTCCCTTTTCCTCTACCTGTCCTAACTGAAAACCCTATCAGTTGTGGAGCCGACTGGCAACAGGGAGCCGCAGCAGAGGGATGAAAGAGCCACATGCGGCTCCAGAGCCACGGGTTGCTGACCCCTGGGTTAAGGTAAATAGATCTCCAGGAAGATCTGTTCCCAATCTGGCCTTTCAGTTCTTCCAATGGTGCACCCATCACTACTGTAATTAAATCCAGCCACCTTGCTGCTGGTTGTCCTTTTCTTCTACCTTTCCCAGCATTATGAACTTCTCTATAAGGGATATAGGGATATGACTTCACATTATGTGCCCAAAATATGATAATGTAAAGCTCTGCTAGAGAGAAGTTCCTTGAGGATGGTCTCTAGCATGAGTCCGGAAGTTCAGAAGACAAAATCTCTGATCCCGGTGACCGACCCAGACTGGGTCTTGCAATGTTATCCTGGGACATGTGTATTCACCTTCATTCATGGTAATTTAAACTTGGACATTTTGCCTCAAGTTAGAACTTTGAAGTGATTTGTACTAAGACACATTTCTTTTTCTTGACTATCTAAGGTATTCTTAATCATCTTCAACATTCTGTCAAATTTCAAAATACATGAAAACTGTTGCTGTCCAAAAGTTCTCTTTTTTTGCTTTTATGAAGTGTCACCAGAAAAAACATTGCTTAGATAATTCCGATCTTTGTTGGTATAGAAATGTCCCTGTGAAGTTTCCGAAAGATGCCCTAATTAATTCATGAGCCTTGAGCCAAACTTCAGAAGGAAAACAGTCATTTATTAGGAACATCATCTCGGCAATATTTCGGGTGCAGCCAGAACTGACCTGGCGCAGATCTACGCTCCCCCCTGACCCTGTCTCTCCCCTCTTCCCTGGCCATGTCATAAATCACGTTCTCCAATTAGCCTCTTTGGCTGGCTGTGAAATCCAAAGCTCTTCTAACTGAATGCGGTTTACAGGCTTCTGTGGAATGTAGTTTCGGTTATAACAAATGACCAGCTCCCTCCGTTCTCCTTCTCTCCTACTCATGGCAACTTGAAAGTTTTGCAAGTTGACATTCCCAGCATCTGAATATCTTTTCCATGTCCTTCACAGGTATCCTACCAAGTGCTAGTCAGTGACGTATTTCTTGATTATTTATTCTTGACTGTCCGTTCTAAAAAATAAGACACCTATTGCTTCAATATTGCCATTGACAGTTCTAAGACTAGTTGCTCTATTTTTTGTGACTAGTTTGATCTTGTTTCTGTTTAATTTTAATTCCATTTTTGAACTGAATTTGGTGGGCTTCCTTTTCTGATTTGTTCTCATTGTCCCACCCCCAGTATTTCTTGCTAGTTAAGAATTGATCAGAGCATTTGGATACTCAACAGGAGCAAACTTTCCCACCCTTGATGCAAGCTGTGGGTATGTGGGTGGGCTGGGTGGTACCATTGGGGAGCTGTGTGCTGTGTGTTCCCTGATCTGTCCCTCTCTGTGTCTGTGTTGCAGGAGTGGGCGGACGTGTGCTGCCGAGGCCTCCGGAGTGTTCATGCCTACATCTTGGTCTATGACATCTGTTGTTTTGACAGCTTTGAGTATGTCAAAACCATTAGGCAGCAGATCCTAGAAACAAGGTAAAAATATGCCTCTGCTTCATCCCACCCTGGACTTGAGATCAGAGAAGGGAGGGGACCCAGATGTTAATGCCAGGAATTTTAGAAAGCAGCACAAATTCCCAGATAGCGAATGTGCAGTCCTTGTCAACCTCTTTCTGCTTGGAGTAACTTCAGGGCTGGTAGTTAACAGGATTAGGATATGGATCCTGTAAAAAGTAGGAATCCTCATTTAACAAAGTGAATGGAAGCAAGTAGAGTATGATACAAGGGCTCTTTAAAAAGTCACGGAAATCCCTCCAGGTGCTGTAAATAGTTGATTGTCCACTGCTTTCAAGGAGCTCTTTAGGCTCAATTTTGGTTGTTGGATGGGCAAGGAGAAAGAGAAGGATTGTACAACTTGAACATTGGGCGCTATCTAACAAAATGAAATTCAATGGTGAAAAAAGTAAGATTCTACATTTAGACAAGAAAAACCAAATGCACAGGTATAGTATAGATGGTACCTGGCTCAAGAGTAGCAACTCTGAGAGGGATCTTGGAGTCCTAGTGGACAATCACTTAAATATGAGCCAGTCGTGTGCAGCAGCTGCCAAAAAAGCCAACATAGTCATAGGCTGCCTTAACAGAGGGATAGAATTAAGATCACGTGATGTGTTAATACCACTTTATAATGCCTTGGTAAGACCACACTTGGAATACTGCATCTAGTTTTACACCACAATGTAAAAAATATGATGAGAATCTAGAAAGAGTGCAGTCAAGAGCAACAAAGAATAGAATAGAATAGAATAGAAGAATAGAATAGAATAGAATAGAATAGAATAGAATAGAATAGAATAGAATAACAGAGTTGGAAGGGACCTTGGAGGTCTTTTAGTCCAACCCTCTGCTTAGGCAGGAACACCACTACACCACTTCAGACAAATGGTTATCCAATCTCCTCTTGGCCTTATATATTTTGTTTAATGTAGATAGTCACTAAATGAACAGGTAGCCTCTGTTTCGTTATAGAGCAACTCTGTAGAAATAGAAAATATACATAATATTTAAAGTACCTGGCTGGTTGTTTTCCCATCAGCATTAAAATATCATGGTTTTTACTACTAGCTACTTCTTCATATACATAAAAAAAATATTCAGAGAAAACATGAAGTATAATTTAGTTTCACATGAACAATTTATTTTAGAAAGAATTAGGTCAGGGTAAGGATGAAGAACTGCTTGCATAATCCATATACACCCACATACGTACACAAATAGATACAAACCACAAAATCTACAAGGTAGATCAAAGGTGGGTACACCAAAGTTCAAAGCATAATTCCTGAAAATTAGTGGGTTTTGGTTATTAGTTATTGGACAAGAAGCAGATGAAAACTTCAAACTTTAAACAGGCTTAATAAAGTTTGTTTTCTTTCTTTGTAAAAAAAAAAAAGGCCAAAAAAAAATGCAGAACCCCCCTGTATACCCAAAACATTTCATGCAACCTACTCCTGCTATAGATAATCAGAGGATACTTTGTAGAGACTCAAAAGGCACATTCACCATTTAGTATCTAAATCTTCACATAAACATCAGAAATAGACATCAGAAATAGACATTTCCATCTAAACATTATCACTGCATCAAAAAGTTGACTTTGTTGATTCACATTTATTTTATCAGGTTTTCCCATTCTGTTTTTTGGATGTCTTGGGAAATACAATGCCCTAGAAACAAAGAATGTATATATTTCTTTCCAATTTGTTTTCGTAGATTTTCACGGGTATAGATATGCAAGTCTTGGTGTATTCGGGGTTTTTCCCGTGTAAGATTGAGAGTATCTTGGCGACGTTTCTTTCCAATTTATGTACATGTTGAAACTCAGTTTTATGCACTTCTATATTTGACGTCTCATGACAATAGTGTTCCGCTACTTTTTGTTTTGCCTTTAAGACAGTCATGCAATCTTCTTGGCAATGTTTATGTGAAATAGTTTATCCTTGCAATCTTCCTAGAACTGAGACAAAATCTGGCCCAAAGTCACCCAGGCGGCTTAATTAATTTGACATGCACACTCATGTGTGTATG
>JANHFM010007804.1:231978-246427 GCA_032468115.1 Grayia smithii | reverse complement strand
GTAGCACCAGGATGGAGGAGTATCCCCCATCCTGGGCCCGCCAGAGATCATTTACCAGGGCGACCAATGCCATTTCCCTGCTGTGACCATGCCTGAAACCCGATTGGTACGGGTCTAGATAGTCCGCTTCCTCCAGGAATTGCGGGAGCTGTTGAGCCACCACAACCTTCTCAATAAAGCGAAGGTTGGAGACTGGCCGGAAGTTTTTAAGGGAATCTGGATCCAAGGCTGGCTTCTTGAGGAGGGGTCGAACCACTGCCTCCTTCAATGTGGCGGGGAAGACTCCCTCCCTCAGAGAAGATTGACAATGGCCTGGATCCAGTCTCCTGTCACCTCTCTGGTTACTGAAACAAGCCAGGAGGGACAAGGGTCCAGCAAACATGTGGCAGTTCCCAGACTACCAACAATCCTGTCCACTTCATCCAGAGAAACAGGATCAAACTCAACCCAGATGTCCTCAACAATACCTGCACTGGTCTCCCCGCCAGACTCCACACTGTCGGAGTCTATGCCCTTCTGAATCTGAGCGATTTTGTCATGCAGAAATTGAACAAAATCCTCAGCTCTGCCCTGAAAGAGGTCCTCCCTAGCTCCCTGATGGAGGAGGGAGCGGGTCGCTCAAAACAGGGCTGCTGGGCAGTTTTCTGCAGATGCAATGAGAGCGGAGATGTAATTACACTTCACCGCCCTCATCGCCACAAGATAAGACCTAATATGTGTCCAGTCAGACTCAGATCGGGAAGACCTCCAACGACCCTCTAGGCATTTTTTCCGGCGCTTCATCTCCCGGAGCTCCAAAGAAAACCAAGGAGCCAGCCGGGATCTGTGCTGGGTCTGAGGCTGCAAAGGCGCGATTCGGTCCAGAGCCCCAGCAGCAGCCCGTTCCCAGGACGCCACCAGGGCCTCAGCCAAATCGTGTGTTTGGGATGTGGGAAATGTCCCAAGCTCTGTCAGGAACTGATCAGGGTCCATCAGGTGCCTGGGGTGGAACCAACGAATTGATTCCGCCTCCCAGCGGCGAGGGTTGACAGATTGAAAGTCCAGCCTAAGGAGGGAGTGGTCGGTCCATGACTGGGGGTGGATGGAAATGGCTGTTGGATTCTGTTTGGGCATTGTGATGTGTTCTATTTGGCTGCAGGAATTGGCATTTGTAAAAATGTAAAAAAACAGTCTAGTGATGTGGCTATGTGGCTATGTTCTTAGAGTTCACCCTCTCAGTAGGTCATGCTGGGAATACAGGGAATTGTGGTCTCAGTTAGTGCTAAGAACACTAACTTGAAAGGATTCCTGAGTAAATAAAGTTTGTCCTTGGACTTGAATGGAAAGGCGTGAAGAATTTAAACTGCTAGATAAATTATTGGACAAACTGGACAGGAGGTTCACATATACCCATTAGCTATTTTGAAACTAAAAAAGCACATGAATTTATGAGATTTTCTCCAAGGTCCTCTTTTTCTTTGAAATAATTCCTAAATCAAATTCCTTTTCATCAAGAAATGAAACATGGGGAAAAATAGGAAAAATGCTGAAGAATTTTTCTGCCCAGAAAAAGTCCCAATGTATCAGGAGGGCAGCAACTGGTTTAAACTAACATACAATAATAAATAGTTCTAGGGGCGAAGCTGAACCCTGTGAAAGAGAATATTTAAAAGGGCTATGATCTCAATATAAAGAGCTAAAGATTTGGGGAATGGGATTTAGCTAATAAAGCTTTCTAAAGAAACCTGAAGAAAATGTATAGGTTTCTATTGGGATGCCCTTAGCTCTGCTTCTCTATTCCAAGGAAACAGTTTATCTCAATAGTCACAGAAAAATGTAACTTTAGAAGAAGAAAGAGGGGAGAGAAAGGAGAGGAAAGACTGAGGTAAAGAGAGGAGGGGAAGAGAGAAAGAGAGAGGGAGGGAAAGAGAGAATGGAGAAAGGGGGTGGGGAGAGAATGCACAAGTTCTGCAACAGACCTTAATTCTCAATTGAAAATACAGACTCAAATAAATTACAGTGAAACAGACAAGTTGTTTATTACTAAATATGATCTGCTTGGATAATATTCTCTCTGAAGTTATTCAATCTTCAAAGAGGCTTCCAATATCTAAGATCCTTTAAGAACTATATGTAGCTTAAATACTAAATGAAGTAAGAAAAGGAATAGCTAATTTTTGAAAGTTTTACAGCCAATGTATGAATGTAAACTTTTAGGAATCCCCGTTTGAAATACCATGAAATTGCCAAGAGGCAAAGGTTCAGCTTGATTCCTAATATCTCATTCATTCATTCATTCATTCATTCATTCATTCATTCATTCTGGAAGTGGTTATTGTTATTATTAGAAAATTGTTATTTTCTAATTTATCATCCATCTATTTCTTGGCAGTTTTCTATCCAAATTAAGTCATCTCTGACCCCCAGGGGTGAAATGCTACTGAATCGGACCGGATCAGCCAATCCAGTAGCGATGGTGGCGGGTGGTTTGGAGAATCGGTAGCAAAAATGCCCAGCCCCCCTGCCCAGTCCACCGCTTGGCTGCTTGCCTGCCTGGCCTGCCTTGGTATGCTTCAAGGTCCCTTCCAACTCTGTTATTCTGTTTTGTTTTGTTTTTTTCTGCTTGCCTGCCTGGCCTGGCTAAGCTGCCTAGCTAACCACCCACCTTCCCCCGCCCCCAGCCTCCAGCTTGCTTATCTTTACTCTTCGGACCAAATCCTGAGCCGCTGGTCACAACGCCTGCCTTGCTTCGCTTGCTGCAATCCCTGCAATCAATTGCATCAGCTAGCAACTGAATCTGCCTGCCTGCAATCAATCTCATTTGTGAGCAACTGAATCTGCCTGCCTTGTACTTAAATTGGGTAAGTAACTGGGTTTTTTTCAGAGGGGGGGAGCTTTAAAAAATAGTTAATTGGGGATTTTTTAGGAGTTTCCGTTTTTTAGACATAGCCATTTAAAGTTTAGGAAGTTTTAAATTTAGCTGCTTTTATCTAAAAATATAAATAAAATAAAATAATAAAATACAATATTTGTGCAGCTTTCTGAGAATTGTTTCACTCTAACTACACAAACACACAATCTCACAAAGCTGTATGTGACGTTTTGTGTGTATAAAGTGTGAAAGTTGGTTTTTGAGCTTTTTGTGGCTATGTGAGGTTCCTGCTTGTTGCAAGGGCCATTTTGGGTCAAGTGCAGCTGCTTTTACATTGTGTGTGAATCAGTTGTGTTGTGTTGAGTTGTGTGTGTGTGTGTAAAGTGTGAAAGTTAGTTTTTGAGCTTTTTTGTAGGTCAAAAAAGGCAAAGAAGTGAAGTTGACTTGGCCACACCCACCCGGTCACCTGACCACCAAGCCACACCCATCAATTAAGCCACACCCACAGAACTGGTAGCAAAAAAATTTAGATTTTAGCCCTGGACAATCTTCTTGTCTCCTTATTGTTCTTTATAGTTTTAGGCATGCTTTTTAGCATCAAAATTATTTCTTCATTTACCTCTATTATCCCCTGTAGATCCATTTTGTAACAATTTGATAAAAAATACTCAATATGCCTCTATGGTTCCAATGTCTCAATATTTAAAAACTCCAGCAAAGTCAATTATTAATAAGATTTAGTCAATCCCATAATTATACCTCCAAATCTCCTAAATTTATAATCTTTAAAGTTCTTTAGTATTTTACAGCCTTTTGGTTTTCCAGTTATTTATCTTCCCAATTGTCCAAATTTTAAAGTCTTATTTAACTTTTCTTCTTTTCTCTTTTCTTCTATCACCTTTCTTCTTTTGCCTCATAGAATATTCTGTCAAATAGCATTAATAATCCAAATCCAAATTAATCCACTAGGTTTCCTCCAATCTTTCAATCCACAGTCCAATATCCAGGTCCAATAGAGTTTAGTCATTTGCAATTTAATTCATCTTAAAAATCTTCAAAAAAAGAAAAGAAACTCACAAGTATTTCAAAATGTCCAAATCATCTTCTAAAATAGAATCAAGGTCTGGCCACCTTCCAGGTGTTGTTTACTTTCTTCTGTTATGTGGATTAGACATTCCTCACTTTCATTAAAAGATCTCAGGCTGTATTGCTCCTCTTCTACCAGATGACTCTCTTGCTCCAAATTCCAACATTAAACAGTGTGTCAAAAACAGCTGATTATTTAATATGTCCAGGGGGTTTAAAAATACAAATAAAAAAGACAATTTCTCCCAAAAATCACCTTTCCAATTATTTAAAACTTTTTCCAGACTTTCTATATTTTAAACCTTCCTTTGGGCATTTCTTTTCCCTCTTAATTTTCAGTCTTTAATCTTCTCCGTGTGTCTAATTGCCGCTTCCTTAATGCTTGGAGATTGTTTTTTGAACTTCTTGAATGTAAGTTAAGTCTTTAAGTTAAGAGTTGGAAGTTATTTCACCCAGTTTCAATGCTCTATCCACAGACCGCAACAGCACAAATCTTTTGGTCCCAGTTGTCCCAGCTTGTGACTTGCCAAAAATGGCCGTCATCCCTGCTGCTATTCAGAAGAGCTTGCTTCAGACCAAACGAGGAAATTGTGAGTTCCTTGTGGTCCATGAAGCGCCTCTCCTTCATTCGCCACCCCTACAATGCAGCTTTGGCCCTGTAGGATCTCCCGACAGCAGTTGCCAGCTGGATTTCATGGGGATCAGCAGAGCCCACTATTTTCCAAGCCATTCAGCCGGCTGGAAGTCCAGCAAGTGGTATAGAAATCTAAGTGCTATTGCTATTAAAGGATCTGTGTTCAGTTCCTCCTCCACTTCCAAATCATCCTCATCCCTCATCCTCATTCAACCCAAAAATTCAAAGCTAAAATGTACATACCTGAATGATGAGACAAGAAATTACCTGGAACTGTTGGTTACTTCTGTAAACCAACAGATTCTGTAAACCTTTGAGCCATTTCTGACAAAAAAACAGTGGTGTGAGCAATAAGACAGTCAGATCAATATGAGTTGCAGCAATATTACCCAGATTTTCTCAGTGGCTGAACACTGTAGGTGACAAAGTGGACATCTTGTCCAAATATCAAATTTCATAAATACATTCTCAAGTCAAAAATCAGGATGGAGCATCTGACTGAAATGATAGTGTGCTGATTGTGATTTGCTGAGTGGAGAGTCTCATCGATCAACTGAACAGATGTAATTGCTAGTGTGTTCTTTCTTTGGGGGGGATTGAACTAGATAACCATCTAAAACAGTGGTGAAATCTGAATCGGTTTACCGGTTCACTGGCGGCTGCACATGTCCGCTGGGCGTGCGCATGCACAGTGCGCACCACGTACCAAATGTGAGGTGTGTGTGCAGGCACAAACAATGCATGCCAAAAGGAGGCATGGGGTAAGTAGAACAGCATGGGGGGAGCGGGTGTGATCAGCTGTGGCACGCGATCTTTTTTTTTTACTTTTAAAAGCATTTTTTACAACCTATTCAGCCAATAGGATGTAAAAAAATGCTTTTAAAAGTTAAAAAAGGCTCTGACAATCAGGCAGCTCAGATAGGATCATCAGAGCTTTTTTTTTTTAAGCTTTTAACCTTCGGCCAAATAGGTTGTAAAAAAATGCTTTTAAAAATAAAATAAAAAAAGGCTCTGACAATCGTGCTGAGATCATCAGAGCCTCTGTTTTTTTAACCTTTTAAAAGCATTTTTTAAAAGAAGCGGCAAGCGGGCAACAGTGGTGGGTTGTTCCCGGTTCGGTCCGGTTCTGTAGTTCTACAAAATAGGTAGCGGTGACGCTGTGTTGTCACCGAACCGGTTCTAACAGTCCCGGACCGAAGCCCCCTCGCGCGCCCGTACTTACCTGTCCCTGCGCTTAGCAAAGGTAAGTAGAACACATCCCTGACGGGCAAGCAGGCGACAGGGAGATTGGGTGGGCAGGGGCAGGGAAGCCAGGGATTTTTGCTACCGTTTCTCTGAACCACCTGCCACCATCGCTACCGGATCGGCCGATCCAGTCCAGGGAGCATTTCACTCCTGATCTAAACCAAAAGAGACTTCAACAGAGGGCTGTTGTCTATAAAATCAGACACATGGCAACCCAGAGCAGCGAATGAGAAAAGTATAATTCACAGTGAACAATATCCCAGATGCTCAATTCTATAAACAAGTTATATTACAATACAACTTGGTGTAACATCTGTTCCTCCATAGCATATATACTAGCATGGCTCTTTAACTGCTGGTAGGAAACTCTCCTACTAAGTGGTAGTAAATGTTCTCCTGAACTATTTCCCACCACACTGTTTGCTCTCACAGCTTTTAGCTACAGAATATTTACATTTAATACATGCAGTGAAGTCCCAAGTAGCCTCCTCCTGATATTTATATCCCCAAACTACTTTTCTGGCAATGTTCCATTTTACCTTGCAGAAGTCATTTATAGTTCCCACTCCCCTGCTGAACTTTTGGGTAGATAGGAGTCCACTCCCATGCCTTCAAACATGAGAAATAATAAGAGAGGGACAAATAAGTCCAATCCAATTGCCTCATATAGCTAAAAGTAGAACTGCAGCTCAATGAAAAGTAGCCTATTTGAAAAAGTCATCCCAAAATCGCAGTTCCTGTGCTCTACACATTAGGTGTGATTTATGAGCGTTTTTGAGAAATGGCAGCAGCTCTCTGTAGTGCCTTAAGAGCTACACTTGGCATATGTTTATTCAGCCTTACTTTTTGTGCTCTGGCCCCACTTTCATTTCTATTGGAAACCTACCAGGAAATGTAGCAAACCCTTTAAGTCAGATCAAGCTACATTAAACTGGAGATTAATTTCATCTTAAAGGTTAGCTCCATATTCATCTCACTATTTGGGCCTGCAATTTGTCTTCCTAACAGGCACTAATTAATACTCCAGCACTGCCTTGGAAAAGTGCCTTTAATCTTCAAAAAGTGTGAATACTTAGAGCCACTAATGTAAAAATCTCACTCCACAATTTATCATCGGATTAGAAGACATTATTTGCTCTTACCATGGTTAACCACCCCAAAGGCCTTAGAGAGCTGGGGAAACTGAGACAAACAATGTTTTCTGAAAGAGTCATGTTGTATTTTTATTCTATTTACTGTTTCAGTTTCACGTACTGTTACGTAATTGTAATTGTTCAGACCCAATTTTCCTCAGATGTAGAGTATAAATGAAAATAGGGGGGGGGGAAACCAGCCAAGAACTGGTCTCCCAGTAGTGACCTTGAATTGTAAAATTCTATTCAATTATGTCTGCAATGATCCCTTCCTTTCATAATGGTGCATTATGATTTATTGAGTGTGAGGGGCTATTCATGTGTCCAGATATACAATGCATTTTCATCAAACATTTTTTTTTCATGCTCAAAGCTAATTTGTATTTGATTAAAGGGTTTAGAAGCACTTCCAGAGGGTGGAAAACTATTCACAGTAAATTTGCTTGCACAACAAAAAAAAGCTTGCCTAAAAACCCTAGTCAAAGGACTGGTTTTAAATGGTTTTCTATTTTTGTGCACTGCAATGGGGACATTTCACTTGCTGTAGTTTTAATCCATACCATGCAAATGATTAAATGAGTTCATGTTACTGAAGTAACAGATATTCAGAAATCTTCAGGGTTGCCAAGAGTGCCAAGAACAGAACTGAGTTCTTCCCAAGAACCTAGGATATTGTAATTTAATGATGAAGTATACGTGTGGATACAAGTAGTGTGTCCTTTTGTAATCGACTGATAAAAAGTTTGTCAATGCTCAGAATTTCTAAACACCATCTAAGATTATTATTTTTTTGTATGGTATTCAGGGTTCTGATACCCACTGGCATCACATTAGGTTTATGCTATAATATTTCAATTTCAACTTTCAGATCTTAATATTTTGTGATCTTCTCCAATTCTTTGTCTTCGATTTTGCTATCTCCTGGTATTGCCACACCAATTATTCAAACTTTCTTCTTTTCAACCAGTTGTATTGTGTGTAATGAACCAAGACGTTATCAATCTGTATTCAGAAATTCTACAATCTTTTACCCTGTTCATTTTTACTACTTTTTCCATCACATGTTACAACCAATTTTCCATTACTTGGTACATCGTAATTTTTTTCAGATGTTCCATTGAATCATTTCGGCAACTGTGTTATAATCATTTTGTGTGATCTTCTTGCAAGAGCTGAGTATACAATCTTGGCCTTCATTCCATTAGTTGGAATAATTTGTTCTTGTTCAGCCAAACTTAAGCCTTAAAATCTTCTTTTTTAAAATGATCCGGTTGTAAGCCATTGCCAGATTTTACCTTTAACTATTTTTCCTTTGATCCTTTTAGAAATTGACCATGTCATTCTTTTCCTTGCCAACATTCTGTTCATTTTTTACTATATTATTTCAATGTTTACTCTTTATTTCCTGTACAATTAGTAAGTTCCAAATTTAATTTTATTCAATGATTATTATGCTGTTGTCATTATCTTGAATCTAAGGAACAGATCAGATGAGTCATTCTCAAGGTCATATCTTCCAATTCTTCCAATTCTTAAAATATTACTTAATGGTTACAACTGACTCTATTGCTATTCACTGGGCCACTTTTAATAGGACTAATGAATTAATACCTAGATGGAAAAACTGGGACTGGGAAAAGTTAATTCCTCCTCCCATCACAGAACTAAAACTTCATTTAAATGGGCAAAATGTTTGGCTGTTGTTTGCCACCCTTTAAAAAGAAATGCAACCTGATCACAGTGCTCAGAGTAAGTAAACTAGTTTGGCTTGGCTTCAAGGAAATTTAGATAATAATGCATTAAATAATCATTAATATAAAAATCACTCTTTTATTGGATCGTTATACACCACCCAGTGTCCTTTCCCATGAGATGGGAAACCATGTAAATTTGATTAATAGATAGTAATATACAAAATAAATCACCAGACCGTTTCCCTTCTTGTTTCTTGAAACCATTATCTCAGACCTTTCACAGTGGGAGAAAAGAAATCACATGTTCTGCAAACAAAAATATTTTTCTTCCAGCAGACAAAAACTGCATTCCCTTGTCCCACTTATCCTATTATTCGACTACTCAGATATTCAATATAAATAAAGTTATTCTTGAGAGTACTTAAGGCAAATGTTAAGGTTATCAAGCACTTCTCTGTGCAACTACCCAGCTGTGACAAATATTTAAGAAATCTGATACTGCATACCTAAAAATTATTCATTTGCAGGCCTCGTTGCCTTTGAGGATCGACTGTTTGATTTCTAATTTTTGACATTTCCCTTCTTTTCCTGTTTGGCCTGTGAATTTGAAGGGGTTGTAAACATGTATTCCAGCTCACCGCCTTAAGGCACCATGTTGTTTGTCAAGATGCCAAAACAGGGATGGGGGAAGACCTAAAAGGCCTTTTGGAGTTATTCCGGTCTGAAGGGCTTGTAAAGATAGCATTTGTTTGTTTTCTTGATCGGACTTTGAATCTGGCTCTAGCACTTGCCCTTCAGGGAAAAGCAACTTTTAAATAAATGCTTCAAGATTGTGCAAACATTTCAGTAGTCTCAGAGTCTTGGCGTTCTGGGTCATGGAAGGAAGAAAATACATGTCACTCAGCAAAGAGATGGAAACGATAAAAGATGGATGAGGCTGTAATAGTAATTTTTCATGGAATGGCTGATGGAGGCTCCATAGGTTTGCTGGACTCACATGCAATTGAGCCAGTTTATGAAATCCATCAGTCTACAGCCTTGCCTTTACAGATGAATAAGATTATCAGTACTTCTATTTTAATAAGATCTGTCAAATGAAATCTTTCCGTCATGCTATCTGTCTATATGAAGGGTCTTCAAGTGCCTATTTGGCATCCAAATCTAAGCATTGTCCTGCTTTAGCTGGTTGTGTTTTGCTATTAAATACCTACAACAACAGCATCAAAAGAGTTTTCAGGTTTCTGATAAAGAATTTAGTTCAGATCCTAAGTATATATTTGATTGGATTGAAACATTAGTTCCATCCACAATTTCTCCTTTGCATTTTACAATATGTGTTCCTTCCCACCTTTTCTCACCTTTGCAGATTTAACTCAGCGATCAACTCAAATGACTGTACTTTCTCTTCTCCTTCCACCCCTACCATTCTCAATTAGCTATTAGACATTTTTGCAAGTTTCAGAGGTTTATGTTTACAATCCACACACTCACTCATGTGATCATCCATTTAGTTCCCAAAGAGTGTTTATTGTAGATTGGATAAGGAGGATGAAGGTAAAACAATGCCAAGTTTTTTCTTATGAATGAATAGAATGAGCTGGAAGAGACCTTGGAGAATAGAAGACAAAACCTGGAAAAATTAATAAAATAAAAAGACCTGAAACTTCAAGAGGAGCAATGGTGGATTGATCTCTGATTACTGTGGCAGAAATAGGGGCCAATGAATGGACTGGCTCCTTAGAATTTCTCTCTGGATCAAGGAGAGGACAAGGATCACTCTCAGATTTGTTCCACACATCTCCCTGCAAAGAGATGATAAAACAATGCTTTTCAGTGGGTTTAGTTTAGGGACTTTGAGAACCAGGGGAGTTATCATCCTGCCTATTCCATGGTTTGGTGTCTTTCAAAGAGATGCTTAGTTTGCTGACTTTTTCTCTTAAGTGCCTTAGGAAGCTGCTTATTATTTATTTCTTTGAAACTAAAAATCTTCCAAAGGATCAGCTTTATTGTTTTGCCAGAAAACCTCTTTCTATCCTGAATGACAGAAGGTCTGATGTAAATTTAAGGATTAAAAAAGAAACTCTTTGGAAAATGGAAATTAAAATGTGGATTCTGAAAAGCTAAGGGGGCTGGTTCCAGGGTGAAATCCAGCACATTCTGACAGGTTCTAGAGAACCGGTAGCGGAAATTTTGAGTAGTTTGGAGAACCGGAAAATGTCACCTCTGGCTGGCCCCAGAATAGGGTAGGAATGGAGATTTTGCAATATTCTTCCCCGGAATGCGATGGGAATGGAGATTTTGCAGTATCCTTCTCCTGGAGTGGGGTGGGAACGGAGATTTTGCAGTATCCTTCCCCAGCCACGCCCACAAAGCCACGCCCACAGAACCATCAGGGAAAAAATTTAGATTTCACCCTTGGGCTGGGTGAACTTGAAAGGATATTTCCTGTGGGATGTTTAAAATTTTGTAAAAGAATATATGAAGCTTTTGAAATTAACTGTAATAAATCTTTGTGAGCCAAAGTTTTGTTGATTTGGACTTGAAGGTCAAGTACAGGGAACAAACAATTACTCTTAAAGAAGAACAGACCGATTAATACAATGGAGCAAAATTATTTGACAATAGAAAAATTCAAGGCTGTTTGAGAACAATGTACTCAAAAGTTAGTTATGAGAATGTTTAATGCTATAGCAGACAATATAGAAGAACAAAGGATTTTATTAGATAAAACAATGACTGAAAGTGATTTGAATGTGGATTTGGGGAAAAAATGCTGCATTAAAAAAGTGCTGTGAAAAAAAGATGTATGGATTTGAAAATGGATTTTAAAATGTGAGAGTATAAATGGTATGGGAAAAGATGCCAAATTGGTTTACAAATGGAACCAACTAATCTCTTAATAATTAATAAATAATATATGAAATAATACAAATAATAAATCAAAGGAGTGACTTCAAAACCTTATCCTGGATTTACAAAAGAATGTATAAAAGGAATGGTTTCTGAGAAGACACAAAGAGAAAATGATAAGATATCAACAGGTACAACATTAGTCAATTAAAAATCAAATAAAAAAAATAAACAATATTTACAAAGTGAATATTTTTGATAAGGGTTAAAATATACTGTATATGTTATGGTTTCTGGTATTTCTTAATGGAAATTTCTTAATTTCCTTATGACCAGGACTGAATGACAAGCCTTTAAAATCTTTTTGTAAGTGAAGAGAGAGTTCTTAAAGAAAGTGAAAAGTTTGGATTATAAAAGGGTATTTTTATTAAGATTAATGTGTGTGTCTGTGTCTCTGTGTTAATATTTCTGGTGACTTTTAATAGACATTTGCTGATTGATGAGTGGACTGAATGATGAGTTGTTACAATTTGATTAGTGATAAGGGATACGATTAGGTTTTTTATCTTTATATTTGTAGACTTTAATACTGTGTACTGTAACAACACAACAACAACAATAACAATAACAACAACAATAGACCTGCAAGTAGAATAACTATGGCAAAAAAAATATATATATTATCAATAGTAATAGGTGCCTCAGAGATAATCCCAAAATATTTGGAGTACCACTTGAATACCATTGGCATTAATAAAATCACCATTGCTCAATGGCAAAATAAACCTTTAACACCATCAAACAGCTTGGGAAGGACTCTGTAGGTGGATAAAAATGCTAAATCCAGTCTAAACTTATGGCCAACTGTGCAACCAACCATAATATATTATGTTTATAGGATGATCAAAGGTATGGCCAGTATAAGAAAAAGATATGGGCAACACAGTCCTAAGCTGAACAAGCTATATAGTACAACAGAAGTGGAGATAACAGCCTAAACTGTGTCTGGAAAGGCTCTGAATATATTCAATCTGTACATTACAGCAAATTTTGAAGTGTTACTTTGCTTATTATTGCTGAAACCCTTTGAAGCTCCTCTTTACATGCATTTACAGATGAGCCACTTGGAGCTGAGAGTTTCTTAACAAAACATGGCAAGTGCCTGTTCAAGAGTTTATGTGAACCCAGAACTTCCCCAGTTGAAGAGCCTGCAATTACTGATTAAGCTAGCTTGTTTTCCTTGAGAAATAGGACAATTAAAATTCCTACATTTCTATCTCTCCTAATAATAATGCTTCTTTCGCCACTACGTAAGGCAGTCATCTCGCATCAATTCAGATCTCGTCTTTTGGTCACTTTTAGGTCTCTGATGTTCCGTTGACCAATCGCATCCACAAGAGTTTTTTCCATGCTCTTTCAGAAACAAGGGCAGCTCTGCACCCATGGAAGGGGCGTTCTTTCTTCCACTGATGCTAATAAAGAAACCACTTCACACAAAAGTCCCAACCTGCATGCATTGTAGCACTTGCAAGACGCAGAATTAAGTTATGCAAATGTTAACTGTCATTTGAACTAGTTGTGCAAACTTGCCTTTCAAGCACTGAGGGAGAATGTTTAGTTTAGTGGCTTTTCTACAGCCGCATAAAGAATCCAATCGAACTTAGTTTAGAAAACAGTATCTGCCAGATTCCAGATCTGTGGTCAAACCATATATTAAAGCTGTCTTTTTAACAGATGAGAAAGAAGAATGTGACTTTGGGGAAAGCTATCTTGTTTCTCTGGTCTGGGTTTTTTTTTCCCCCCCCTCAACTCAAAGACAAATGTTTAGTCTGCTCATTTCAAAAACAACCATAATTTTCATCACATTGATTGCAAATGGTAGAATAGATCATGAGGCCCTGGTGCGTGATTCATTAAGCCACTAGCAGCAAGTGCTAGGTTAAAGATGAAATAGCTACAGGTACATTGTGAATACATGCTAAAATTGAAAATAACTTTTAATTTTTTAAATTGTTTTTCATGGAAGAAGACTCTGATTTTTCTTGTGTTTTAATTGTGTATGCCAACCAGACAGACAGAGTCACATGTAAGTGAGATCAGCAGCCATATAAATTTAATAAATTAAATAAATGAATTAAATTTAGGTAAGTAGGTAAAAAATAAATGTAATGCTCAGCAAATGATTCGACATTGAATAGAGAGACAGGGAAGTGGTGTCATCTGCTTGTTATACATAAATGACTAGAAAATGTGTGTAATTTGGAGCCATGAATGTGTTGTAGTTTTGTAAGTGGATGATATGGTGTTATTGGCTTAGAATCCAAATGATTTGCAGCAAATATTAGATTATATGAAGCAACAAGGGGTGTGTATCTGAAAATTAATGTATCAAAACCCAAAGCAATCCTATTTGACAAGAAAAATGGAATTAATAATTGCAAAGTAAACTGATTCGAAAAAGCTAGATCAAGTATATGAATTTGTGAACTTTGAATCTTTACTAAAATAGGGAAACGGGTGGAGAAATCTTAAATTGTATAAATGCTAGGAGAAATGTACTGCGTATTGTGTCTGATCTTATACATGGAATACATGTTTATTGAGAAAATATGAAAAAGGCTGTGTATAAGAATGTGCTTTTGATCACTTCGTTATATCAAATTAAAAGTTAGGTATGTCAAGAAAAATATAGAAGTAAGTTGGATGCAGTGGGAGCTTCATACTGAAAAAATAAATGGTTGTATGAAACGACAGGGCATGAAGTCAGGCATGAATGGGTGCTGAAAGAGTACGGGTTCAATACAAAATGAATAATCAATAAGGACAAAGTATGTTGAGGTAGTTCAGTGTTTCTCAACCTTGGCCGCTGGAAGATGTGTGGACTCAACTCCCAGAATTCCTCACCCAGCTCTGCGGGCTGGGGAATTCTGGGAGTTGAAGTCCCCACATCTTCCAG
>JANHFM010007804.1:80369-96778 GCA_032468115.1 Grayia smithii | reverse complement strand
CCCACACATGCCTGCAGGCTGGCAGGGCACATATGTGACCTCCCTCCCCCCCGCTCCTGGCACGCGATGGCAAAAAGGTTAGCCATCACTGCCTTAGACAATCTGTTTAGAAATTAGTGCATATATAAAATATAGGACAGAGTTCTGCAGTTTCATTGGAATGAAAACTCCAACAATGCTAAGTGGGAATTCTGGCAAAGTGATGCCAACATATCTGGACCAATTAAGCTGATGGGATATCAGTGCTGATTAAGGCACTGAAATAGGATTGGTGGGGGGGGTGTTCCATATTCTACATCAGCTATGGAAGCTTAAACCTCTACATTTAAACATAGAACTTGCAGGCTAATTGCTTGGAGGATAAAAATTGGAAGAGGAGGACTATATATACCACCTTACACATCTGGAGGAAATATGGAATATAATTATTTAATGATTGTTTGTCTCTTAACATCTACAACTGGCACTTCTAGGGAACAAATGTGATAGGGTGCTAAATATTAATCCACATACCTTAGATTTATGTGTGTACCAAACGCAGAGTCAATGCCATAGCTGTAAGTTTCACTTCTAGCCATCAGTGTACACCGCAAGAAACTTTCAGGTATATTGAATACCACTTGGCAAAGGATACTACTGTAGTTAAAGCCAAAGTAAACTCAGCTGATGCACTTCCATAATCAGTGAAAGTCAGAAGTTATAGACAGATTACTGATGCACGAATCTGAGTATCCAAGCATGGGAGGAAATTGGCAGTGGAATGAAGATTTAACTTAAAATAGATTCAAAGGTATAGGAAGAAATATGAGTGCACTATGGAAATATGTATTGTTAGGCTACCACCTAGTGGTGATATGGATCATATGTTAATAATAACGCAATTACCAGCTTCAAAAAGTAGTTGCTGACAAAATCAACAAAAGGACAATTCCTATTGATGCACTTTAACCAAAAAAAATCCCAAGATTTTGTATAAGGGAAACATAGTCGATTAATTAATATATTTATTGCACCGATGAAGTTTAAATATACAGGCTTATAATCCTGAAATGTAAGTGCAAAACAAGGGTGAACAGGAAGCAGAAAGTGAACAAGGAATTCTTGTATAAAGAGCCTTTCCAAATGAGTGATTTACCCCAACATCAGGTACTCTGTTAACACAACTGCAATAGAGCTTAGTCAAAATGTAGCTCTGTTCTAAACTTTGTCCCTTAATTTTCCTTACCATAGAAAGCCAGTGGTATGTGTGGGTGGGACAGAATTGTGTGGTCTCCTCTTGCCATGAATTTCCCAACATTTTCCCTGACTCTGGATGGTTGGATGACATGATTAACCGGGTCAATGGCTGTCAGCCCTCCCAGGCATACCAGACAGAAAACACAACAAAATGTACTACCCGTGTTTTCCCCAAAATAAGACCCTGTCTTATATTTTTTTGAACCCTGAAATAAGTGCTTGTCCTTATTGCCATGCGCTCAAAAGCTCAATTGGAATTATTATCAGGGGATGTCTTATTTTGGGGGAAATAGGATAATTCTACTTTATTGTAAGGTTACATTAACAGAATCATGCAAGCAGAAGTAACAGACTTCCCACAGCCCCTTTTAACTACTTAATCCATTAGGGTAAGTTTTTCCCAAGTTTTTTTCTCTGACCTTAAGCAACTTCCAGCTCTTCCCTGTCCTATCTGATTGTTCCCTAGGCAGCATTTCCTTTCTTTTCCTTATTCTAGCAAGCCAATATTTAACAAAGGCTAATGGAATGGCAGTTATTCTGTGCCCATCTCGTACTCTGCTGGCTTGTTGTACTGTTTAGTTCCCAGTATTTATAACCTTTTCCAGACAACTAGGGCTTCACACAGTGTTTGAAGTAGGATAATTTTGATTTGTGATCAAATCAAATCAGTGAGAACTCTGGCTTGATTTGTTCACTCCATGGGTTTGTTTTCTTGGCTGACCACAGTATTCTTGGGAGTTTTTCCAACACTACTACTTCTCCAACACCAGTGTTAAGTGAGACTACTGCAAATGACTCAATAGTACAACCATTGGAAAAATGCCTGTGTCAGGGTTCTGACCAATGCCCTGATAAAATCAGAAACCTCAAGCCATTGTGCAAGAAAAATCCAGTTGTTTATTAGGAGCGCCATGTTGGCATGACCTAGGTGAAGCCAGCTCTGACTTCACCCAGTTCGTGCCTTGCTTCTGATCCTGTTGCCCCCTCCCCGCAAGGCGTGTCACCAATCACATACCCCAACGAAGCACTTTGGCGAGTTGTAGAAATCACTCCCTCCGGCCGTTGTGGGTCTCCGTGGAGATGGCCTTGACTTCAGGTGGCTAGGATGTGTTTTGCTTTGACTGAGGTGTGAATTCCTCAGTGCAGCTGCGAGGCATGATTTGCCATCCTCCTGCCTATGGCAACTCGGGAGCAGGTCAGGAAAGCTTCGCAAGTTGACAGCCTGCTGTGCTATTTCTGTGTGTCCAGGGTACAAGGACATTGCTGCTCCAAATGAAAAGTCTTCCTGTTTTGGCCTTCAAGGACAGCTGAGGGGAGGACATGATGTTATGCTACAACAGTATTTCTCAATCTTAGCGCATTTAAGATGTGCAGACTTCAGCTCCCAGAATTTCCCAGCATGACTGGCTGGAGAATTCTAGAAGATGAAGTCTACATATCTTAAACTTGCCAAGATTGAGAAACATCACGCTAGAGTGAAAGTTCTGCTGTGTTGAGGGATTTTCAGTTTAGTAAAATATGCCATGGGGGACATAGAGCACGTGTTGGCTTTACTGTGAAGAAAATTAACTAGGTTCAAATAAATGAGTTTATTGTTTGCTGTGGAGCAGTGTTTCTGAAACTTGGCAACTTTAAGATGTGTGGATTTCAACTTCCAGAATTCCCCAGCCAGCACATCTTAAAGTTGCCAAGTTTCAAAAGCACTGCTCTAGAATTAGACTGAAACACTTTCCATACATTTATATTGCAAAATATGGATGCAGAAAACGTTCATTGCAAACAACGGATTAGCAGAGGAAACAAGAAAGGTGACTTCCCTAGAGCGCTAAGTTAGGGCAGAAGATGCTTACTCTCAAAAGTTCTGTTGTTTCATCCGTTTTATGTGTTGTTATTTTGTAGTGATTAATGCAGAAAGAAAGAGAAAGTTTGTGGGGGCCATTTCAGAAGAAGCAAAGGCCTCCGGATTATTTCAAACGCTCCTTGGTAAAGGAAAAGGGAACAGCATCTTAGCTAAGGCCTCTCAAGAAGGAGCAGTTGTTTTAGAGTAGGAAACTTTTGTCATGCTACAGCTGTATTTCTTTCTGCAAGCAGGGTCATAGACATAAAAATATAGAAGGTGATCCTTTGTGATCCTTTTAGGTTGGTGAGCTCTTTAGAAAAGCAAAGAAAACGCCCAAGCAAAGGTGTGTGTTCACATAATGACTGCTATAGTTGGCACAGTCATTCCCTTCTACAAAAAGGCACAAACATACAGTGATAAAATTCTTTTTTTTTTATTACCAGTTCTGTGGGCGTGGCTTGGTGGGCATGTGTGGCTTGGTGGGTGTGACAGGGGAAGGATACTGCAAAATATCCATTCCCACCCCACTCTGGGGCCAGCCAGAGGTGGTATTTGCTGGTTCTCCGAACTATTCAAAATTTCCGCTACCGGTTCTCCAGAACCTGTCAGAACCTGCTGAATTTCACCCCTTGCAAACATAGTACATACATCTCTTCCCCCTCACACATGGACACACATGGACACATGCAAAACCTTTCATAGATGTAAAAGCAAACTATATATTTGCAGATAGCCTTCAACATTTTTGTTGCCAAGTGAGACAGTTGTTAAGCAATTTTTGCTCCATTTTATGATCTTTCTTTCCACCATTGCCATATTAAGTTCGTAACATGGTTGTTAAGTGAATCCGGCTTACCCATTGATTTTTGCTTGTCAGCGAATCGCAAAAGGGGATTTCATGACCCTGGGACACTGCAACCATCATAAATGTGAGTCAGTTGTCAAGCATCTGAATGTAAGACAGGTGACCACGGGGGTGCATGCTATAGTCGCAAGTGTTAAAAACGGTCACTTTTTTCAGTGATGTTGTAACTTTGAATGATCACTAAATGAACTGTTGCAAGTTGGGGACTACCTGTACCTCAAACTTCTCCTCACTGTTTTTCCCAACATTGCCTTCTGCCGGTTTTCTTCGCTCAATTTTAGATCACTTTATTGATTCCCCAGCTCCTCTATTACAGTCTACTGCCGTGTTGACGAACCTATGGCATGCGTGCTGGAAGTGGCACATGGAGCCATTTCAACCGGCACGCGAGCTGTCTCCAAACAAACCTGCTTCTGCGCATGCGTGTCGTTCTGCTCTCTCGTGCGCATGGGCATGAGACAGGCAGCGCACGAGACAGGCAGCATGCAGCATGTGCATGCGCAGATGGCACAGTTGCCTGCGCGATGCAGGGTGGGCAAACACGCGCTTTCTCTGCACATGCGCAGTGGCCGCTTTGCGCGCGCAGTTCAGTGGGGGGGGTGTCTGCGAGTGCTCTGCACATGCGCAGATTATGCAATCGCGCATGCGCCATGGGGGGCGCGTGCCAACTCTGCGCATGTGCAGTGGCCGCATTGCGCACGCGCGTTGCGTCCTTCTGCGGTGGCACCGCGAATCGCAAAAGGTTCACCACGGCTGGTCTACCGCTTGTTCAATCGAAGAGACTTAGAAAATTGTATTATCAGTGAAACTCGCTTTTTTTCTGAGAGAAAAGGGACGGCTGGATGGATGGATGTTAGGAAAAAAAAACATTGCTGGTAGAATGTGTTTCCTTCATTTTCTGAGAACACTGTGTGGAACCAAAATGGTAGTTGCGACCTGCCGGTGGGCCTGCCTAAAAGAAACCTACCTAGAAGAAAATGATTATTTTAAACGGTATTACGTTTCCAAAGAGGATACGCTAGGATTTTGTACTAATGCATCCGGAGGTGGTCGGCACATGAATTAACAGCTGATTCTCCCAACATCCAAAATGTGAGCGTGCGCACACACGCATGTTCACATGTGCAGCCTTTCGCGCATGCACTTTGCTCATGCGCACGACTTGCACACATGCGCATGGCTTAAAAAACGCGGCTACATAGGATGGCTTAGCGCTGATGTGGGTGGGCAGGTCCACCGGCAGGTTGCAACTACTGGTTCAACTGAACCAGTCCAAACCGGCAGCAGCCCACCACTGAATGCATCCCTCAATCCAGAACCCTTTGCAAACCTTCAACGCTGTCACTCCATCTGATGAGACCCAACGTAGAGAGTGGGTGTCCCAGCTTCAAGTCCATATTCATGCACAAAGCTCACTGGATGATTGCTCTCTTTTAACCAATCCAGTAGGGCAAGGTTTATATTATGGGGCTAAGATTATGGGAGATCCTTGTGTCAACTGTCTTGAATACCCAGATTAAAGGACAGAACTAAATGCAATGAATACAGATTCAGTTAAGCTCACCTTAAAGCAAGAGCATGTAAATTCTCTCAGTTTCAGGGCTATAACAGTCTTAAGCAGTCTGTCCAAACACTTCTTCTTGTGCCATATCTGTCATCAGACATTGGTGATCATGTTGGCAATCCTATTTTTATCAACAGCCGCATGAAAAATGCTGCTGAGTTTTGTCCAAACCAGTCCCTTAGATTTTAAAGCCATGATGTTCTTTTTCTGCCTGGACCTCATTTGCCTTCAATCTTTCCCTGGAGGGTTAACTGAAGTATGCCACATTTTTCTGGGTGTCGCATCACATGTCCAAAATATTCTTTCACTTTTTAATGGTTTTGATTATTTCCCTTTGCTTTCCCAGGCAGCTTATCACCTCCTCCTTTCTGATTTTGTCAACCCAGCTTAAATGTAACAGCTGTATGTAAACCCACATTTCAAATGCCTCTAGTCTGTTCAAGTGGCTTTCTGTCAATCTTAGGCTAATGTCGTGACTGCAGAAGACCTTTTTCATTTTGAAGAATGCTATTCGAGCTTTCTCTATCCTTGTCTTTACTTCAGTGGTCACAGAGAACCATAATAAAAATGGCCCTTCCAATTTATTTTCTCCAATATGTCCACAAACAGATCCTGAGATCCTTCAAATCTGTAAGTAAATGTGTAAGTAAATGATTTGGGATTAAGGGGAAGATCATCCTAAAACACAGTACTGGGGCGGGGAATCACATTCATATATCTTTTACAGAAGACTGTGCACGCACAAAAGTTAAGAAATAATTTGGATTTCTCTTCCATATCCTGGCAAAAAGAGAATTAAAGCGAAGCAGCACCTAAGGTGCTATTTTATTTTACAGCGCTAGAGTTCGCCCTTGAGCTAAGCTATCTCAGATAATATTTTTAGCAGTGAGGAATCCCTGTTGTCCTCTGATTTTGGCTTTTTTTTTTTAAGCAGATGTTTCATTACTCAAACTAGGTAACATCGTCAGTGCACTGATAATGTTACCTAGTTTGGGTAATGAAATGTCTGCAAAACAACCAAGCTCAGAGAGCACCAGGGACACCTCATATCAGCCCTGAGCTACTAATATTCTCCTCTATCAGTATTTTTAACAGTTAAGGGTTTTTGTTTTTGAAGAGTGGAAAGGGACAAATTGGGTGAAAACAGAGACAAAGGATTATTGCAGATCTTTTATTTCCAGAAAGCAAACAATGTTCCCTCATCATTGGCAGGTGATTAAGTCAGGAATATATATATGGTCTGTGTATCTTGCCCCAGATCCAAATCTGATTTAGACTTAGCATAAACCCAGTGAAATCACTGGATTCTGTATACTTGTCATTATCCTCAAATCTCTAAGATTTCAGTAGACCAAAGTATCTGGAACCAAGCCATTAATATGAAATCATGCTTTGCCATGCACGCTAAGAAATTACTACAGTATAAAATTGTACAGTACAATTTTACTGTTTGCAGTACAGTAAATTTACAGAATAACTTCTTAACAATAAGTTGATGAAAGTACAGGGCATGATTTTGGCTCATTAGTTAGTCACAGACTGGTTTTTTAATATATTTATTATAATAATTTTATTGATTCAAGAAACTAAAGATAGGGCACATGGATTTTGTTTCATTATTTACTGAAATTCAGTGCCATCAGATATACCCAACCAACCAAATCATGGCCATTGAATTAGGTCATTGTATTAATAAAGTGGGCAGGTTTATGGGGGAAAGTTATAAGTAGTTACAGTAGTAGTGGTAACTGCTTGATGTCTATTTCAAGTCAGGTTTAACTCCTGATAACTTCATGGATATAGCCATATAGTTTTCTTCACAACATTATTAGTTAGTCACAGAATTTTGAATACTTTAGACACAATGATCATTTGAATAATTAATTAGTTTAATAATGCTGTTTTCTTAAACAGGAAAATATTTTCCATTCCTCATAAGCCCGTGCCACTGAACATTTCTTTTACATATATACACATTTCCTGAAATTTCAGTGTTACCTCTGGTAATCCATGGCGATATAGCTTTTTGCTACAGATTATGACCAGTAAAAGGCTTAGAAAAAAAAAGCCCCTCATATTGGCATAATTTGAAAATGAACTGCCCCAACATAGGCAGTTTTGCCCAGAAGAAGCCTGTTGAAAAATACATATATCCTGCAGTATAAAATCACAGTCCACATTCATTGATACTTTAATCAACCCATGTTCTGAAGAAGCTAAGTGATTTTTTGAAAAAATATTATTAACAAACAAGGCAAAAAATCCAGAACATCTGGGAAGAGGGGCATATGTGTAATTTATAACAAAAACCTAGGATTTATATAAATAACTATAGGTTTGTAACACCTCTTTTGAATCTTCCTTCAAAGGAAGAACACTTATTTGCTTGAGGAGATTTCAAATTCAATGTAGTAAAAACCACTCATTAATTTTTAATGTGGTGATTTTTCTAAAATTATGGTTCAGTTATAAACTGTTAGAGATGATATTTGACCTAATTTTGCCTCCCTTTCTGTTTTAACACTTTTCATTCAATGTAGTAAAAACCACTCATTAATTTTTAATATGGTGATTTTTCTAAAATTATGGTTCAGTTATAAACTGTTAGAGATGATAATTGACCCAATTTTGCCTCCCTTTCTGTTTTAACACTTTTCATTCCTCAAAACCAGACTTAACATCTATATTTCCAAAAATGAGGAATGTTGCTAGCACATTTAGTAACAAAGCAGTTCCCCATAATTATTAAATTAATTGAAACAATCTGTATTATCTGTATTATCTACAGATGGTTAAGTAAAGGATTTACTATTTCTAATTTGTTTGCCTTTGTTAGTAACAATTATTTCCATTGGAGTTTCACCTATCTAAAATAGCAGAGTTTTATGCCATCAGCAAGGCACTCATAATTTTTTTTTGTCTCAGCCTAAATCCATCTTGGCCCTGCTAGGCTTATGTCCTTCATGACACTTTAATCCAACTCATTTGCTTGATTCATCCCTGTTATAAACAAGCTTTTGAAATGAAAGCTTAAAAGGCTAGTTGTGATACATTAAGATAATCAGGATGGCACTCCTTATATTTGTTTAAAAGCCACCCATCAGTGCCATTTTGTTCATTTTCTAAGTTAAGGGAAAAGATTGT
Source organism: Grayia smithii (assembly GCA_032468115.1). Lineage (NCBI taxonomy): Eukaryota > Metazoa > Chordata > Lepidosauria > Squamata > Grayiidae > Grayia > Grayia smithii. Next base: position 88,129 of record JANHFM010007804.1, on the reverse strand, counting down.
CACCTTTTCCTCTAGGCTTTTCCTCTGGGCTGTCCCCAAAATTCACCTAAAGTCAGCAAGATATATATTTATTCACATTAACTAATGTGGATAAGCTTTTTTCCAGATGGAAATGCAGGTATTTTTCTAAAAAGTTCCAGAATATGAACATGTATATATGAAGGACCATCTCATATCCTTCAAGATCAGATTCTAATCTTGATTATGATCAAGCTGAATATCAAAAGTAAGAGTCCTCAGTGACAAACAAAAATCCTTACCTTTGGAGCAGAATAATTCCCTTAATTAAATACAAATATGATGCTTTTAGTGCTTTGCATGCATCAATCATTGACTATTGATCTCTTTGGAAAATAGTGAGCTATTTAAGTTTCTTAAAACAACATATGTATAACACAGACACACACACACACACACAAATATTAAATTGGATGGGCTAAGTGTAGTATCAGAAAATAACTGCAACATTCCAGAGAGGGCTCAGTTGGAAAAAGTTGAGAGTCTACAAGACAATTTCAAGGAGTACAAAAAAAAAAGAGTCAGGTAATAAACATAAGAGTGAAGTAATGTAGCTCTTCAGACAACTGGAGCCCAGCTGTCTCCAGCCATACTTCAGAGACTAAAAGCCAAAGCTTGCTAAGATCTTCAAGAGCTTTCAGAGAAGCTTCCCAGACAGATCCAGCTTTCAAACGTCCTTCTGGTTTGCACAAATGTGAGATCAGCTTTGAATAACTCTGTTGCCATTAATCAAAGGCAAGTCAACTGAACTGAGGAATTTTTCTGGTAAGAACAGCGGTGGGTTGCTCCCGGTTCGGTCCGGTTCGTGCGATCCGGTAGCGGTGACGTTGTGACATCACCGAACCGGTTCTCTGCGGCCTGGACCTAGGCCCACCCATGCGCCCGAACTTACTTTTATCTGGTAAAACCCCCCAAAATAGTGCTCTGCACATGTGCAGAGTGCTTGTTTCGAGGTTTTTCCTGGGAAAAACTTACTGCGCATGCAAATTTAGGCAAATCACGCGTGCGCGCATGCAAGAAGAGAACCGGTAGTAAAAGTAAGTATAACCCAACCCTGGGTAAGAACCATGCCAAAGACATCTCTCCTCTACATGGATATTAATTGGTAGGTGATACACATGTATTATAAAGCTGGAGGAATATATGAAAGGATGGTTTGTTCCCTCAGACAATTGTTGTTTTATGGATGTTGCTATTTTTTTAATAGAATTACTGTTCTTTTAACTTTGTGAAGCTGCCCAGAATTATCTGGAGTTGGGTAAAAATATTTTTAAAATCTTTATTTGAGCGCAAATAAAAACTTTAACTGAGCCCATATTTACCAATGAGTGTCACATTTAGAATAGTATCCTTAGGCGAAGGATTTATCTCACCTACTCAAAAATCACATTTAGATGCAAAAAGGAATATTCCACATCCTTGTTTTCCTTTTTGTAATGATGACAGTTATGTCATCTAAGCATTGTCATCGAAGCATCTAAATTTCAAGGTGTCAACTGACTTGTGATACCTTGAAATTTAACAGTCTGATTATCCACAAAAGTTTGCAGATTACAAGGTCCCTGTTCATTGGGATAAGTGGCAATTAATATGAACTGGCTACTTGTTTCTTTTTTGATCTTCATTTATGTCTTCAGCAATATCCAAAAAAGACTGAGCAATAAGATTATATCTGATCAAGATGTATCACTTAGATCGGTATCCAGAAAAGGAGTTGTACTGAGCCTGTTTCTAAAAAGAAAATCACTTCTGAAAGGTCAAAGATTCACATGTATTCACAGAAGATTGCAGAAAAGTTTTTCTTCTTTTCCTCTTTCTCTAACTCTCATTTGGCCATTTCTTTGATCATTTTTCCATGCGTAAATAGAACAGATTTTGACATTCTAACTCTACCATGTCCTGCTATGAGGTCATGGAATCCACAATTTAATAAAGTGATATACTTGGAATTTTCATCTATTGGCATTTGATAAAGATAAAACTTCTCAGACAGCTGTAATTCATTGGAATGTATTTGCCTAAATTGTAAGTTCAGCTAAACTGAAAGCAACTTCTTTTGGAGTAGATATGTATAAAATAATCGCATCATTTATTTACAGTTTTTCCACCAAAACATTTTAATAAATTTCTGTATAGGACAATTAAGTGACAAAATCAAATTAAAGAAAAATATCTGGTGGTCTTCTGAGCTGGGCAAATGAAGTAAACTTTCTTTAGTGCAGGTTTTTGTCACGAGTATATTTGATTAAATTTAGTTTTACAATGTCACTGCTCACTTACTAGAGACCATCTAGCTGAATACAGAAGACTGATTACCAAATCAAAATCTCCAAATCTCTAAAGCAGAGTCTAAGGTTGACTATAGAAACAGGGCTCTCTGAATGTGGAAACAAGGCTGAATCTCAAACGTAGACTCAGAACAACAATCCTTTTTAATAACTGTACACATAGCTGCCCTTAGAAATCTCCATATTGGAAAACAGTCAACCGTATTAAACCATTCTGGATATGATTAAATTCTGAGAAAATAAAACACCTCTGCACCCCAAACTTAAGGATCGATGAGTCAAAATTTAAGAAGCTACGTTTTTAATGCATCAGACACATTATGTGCCACACAAAGAACATTTAAACAAGGATAATTCTTCACTAGCTTTATATTTTTTTCCATTTTAATGATAAAGTATATATTCACATTTTAAGAATAAAGTATACATTGGTACATATTCAGTAGGCAAAATAGAAACAGCTTCCTGAAGCCTGTCCAAAAGGAACACTTAGTTTTTCTGTTTGTTTGTTTTTTTAAAATCCCTTCGGTTGAACAAAAATGCATTCTTAGAGTAATAAGTAAGGCTTGTTACTGTAGAAGGAGTAAATCCATGGCTAAACTTACTCAGTGGTGAAGGTGGGATTCATACGATTAAATGTTTCTGCAAACACACAGATAAAGTCATAAGAAAAGTCATAACAATAATAACCCATCTAGATAACAAGGAGAGAAGAGTTCTAATCCTGGTCTTCTTCCTAGCATACCAGCTCTGTAAATGCAGAAAAATTATTTTATTGTATTTTTAGTAATCCCAACAAAGCACAGTTCAGATATTAGCTTGCTACTCCAATCAGGACTAGTTTGCACAAAATTAAAAGTTAAATCAGAAAATTCTGATATTCGTTATTTTCTAATTATCATTGACAAATCCATAATCCAATTAGCACAAAAGTCTTTAACTTGAAGACAGTAGAAACTCTGATCTCAAAACTCTGCTAATAATTTGCCAGAAAAATTGGAATCCTAGTGTTGTAAATTAAAACTGGTATTAAGGCAGGGCTCAGGACTGCCTCTAAATTATTTAAATAATAGAACATTAGTTTAAGGAAAGGAGTTTATTAAGTTCTTTATTTGGTTACAGGTTTTCAGTCCAATAAAAAGTTCTAAAATATTTACATCCACTATATAAAAAGTATTTAGGTCTATTATTCAGAAAACACTATTGTTCAAAATACAATATGTACAATTAATTATTCCAGTACTATGTATGTCATATGTACTATACATACTGTACAAAATTCAGATGTAATTTTGCTGATACATGGTACAGCAATCCAGTAAACAAAACTGTCCAATTCATGTATATTGAAGTATTACCATGATGTTTCATGGATGTCAAATCACTTCTGTATCCAATCTTTGTGTGTAATAGTAAAAAATGTGCATGATGCACAGTAAAGAGTAAATAATGTGCACAACAAAACTGTTGCACAGTGGGGATTTTCAAAAGGTGCCCATTGCACAGAACCACTGTTGTTGACCCAATCAATCACAGCACAGCATGTACAAGTTGCTAGCCTTTAAAAGTTAGGATGCTCTCCCTCACACATACAGCTCTAGAACCACAGTGAAGATGGAATGGAACAAATGTCAAATGCTCATATATTATCATTAGTGATCCAGACATTTTCCAATGAATATATTTTGCAGAAGATAAAAGTTTTGGACTTTTGGAAGAAGGTACTTAAATTCCTACAAAGCCACTAAGATAATTGAGTGGCATTCAGGCAATCATCATCTCTTAAATCAACCTGCCTAACAGGACTATTGTGAGGATAAAAAGACATAATCCCATCTCAACTTTGACAAATTGCTGTTGCTTGGATTAGTTGCTATTTCTCAGGCTGGCCAACGGTTAATGTGAAATCATGACAATAAAGGTCTGCTGTCCCAAAACACCTTGGAGAAAAAGGCAAGAGGGACATGAAAATGCATTCAGTTTAAAAAGGAGTCTTGTAACCTTCATTGACTTTCAGCCTAGAACTCTTTCCCCAGCATGGTCTGTTTTTCTCCACATATGGTGGACTAAACAATCCCTCCAGCCACATTAAGGATAAAAACTAGTTAAACACTTGTACAGCTTGATTAAAAGGCTGTTGTAAACATGCTAGATCCCACCTACTGGCTTTTAAAAAATAGTTGGGTGGCTGCTTTCCCCTTTTAGCATTTTCATTCCTTCGGATTAGCCAGCAGCAAAAAAAAAACCACCTAGAAGCAGCCTGAGAGAAACTAAGGGACCAACCTCTTTTCTTCTAGAGCAGGGGTCTTTAAGCCTGGCGGACTTCAACTCCCAGAAAGCTGGCTGGGGAATTCTGGGAGTTGAAGTCCACCAGGCTTAAAGTTGCCAAGGTTGGAGACCCCTGCTTTAGAACAGCTTTTCCAATCTCTGCAAGCAACAGAGCATTCAAACCGATGTGCAGAAAGCATTCAAGCTCCAAAGTTCACACAGTGGACTGAAAATCCCAGAAAATGAGAAAGTTCCGTGAAATCAACACTTACTCAGGAAGAGTACCTTCACAATCTCCTTCATTCTGGTACTTCTCCCTGAAAAACTGTCACAAAGAAGGCCAGAGCCTAAAGGACTTCTTCCTCAGCTAGCTTGTCTTTCACCACCTTCCCACTTTGGATGCCACGGGTTGAATTTATGCTAAAGTCCCCTATGGCACTGATATCCAAATATTGCTGTATTTTAAACAAGACTTTAAGCCTGCTTAACTGCCACCCCCAAAACTTGTTCCACAAGCACAAAAAGTCCTATTTTTAAAACAACTCCTTGGGCCAATTGAAGATGTGGAAAGATGGTACAGCCGATAAATGACAAGACTTTGGTCTTTAAGGCAACAACCCCAGGATTTAAACTATGGCTCACTGCCCAACACACAAGATAAACGCACTTCAGGTACAGTGATTGAAGGCACAGAATATATATCTCAAAGTGCCAATCCTAAACAAGCCAAGACGCTGCCACACACAATACAGAAAAAGTTGTACTACTTTGAATCCGATTATGGAATGATTGTTCATTAGTAATTAGAGGCAGACTTTCCTCTGACCGTTAAAGAAAAGAGTTCCAAAATAATGTTTGGGTGGTATCTGTAGCTTTGGCTTCCTCCTCTTTACAAATATTTCTCCAGGCCGGAGGAAAAATTAGACTGTCTCAGGTAGGCACTGCCGGCGGTGGCGGCTCCAAACTGGCCGAGCCCATTGAGCTGCGAGGCCGCGAGGCCCACCAGCTGCTCCGCGTGTTCCGGGCAGGAAGAGGCCGGGCGGCCGGGTTGCACAACCAGCCTGCTGGGGGCTCCGTACAGCTGCGAGTGGGGAGGGGAATAAGCGCCGGGAGGCACCGCTAGGTGGCCTGATGGAGAGGCGGCGTAGGGGTAAGTCGGGGCTGCGGGCTGCCGACCCATTAAGCCGGGACTCACTTGCGGCGCCTGGAAATAGGTCTCCGTCGGGTTGCCCATCGGGCAGGGCCCCAGATCGCCCACGCCGTTCAGGCCCAAGGAATGGTAAGGGCCCAGGTCCATCCCCATGACGGAGGAGGCCTGCAGAGCAGCTACTTGGTGTTGCTGTTGTTGTTGCTGCTGCTGTTGCTGCTGCTGCTGCTGCTGCTGTTTGGAACTGATCAGGCTGTCGATGCTGAACATTCGCGAGGGCAGCGCAGGCGGCGCCCCCGGGTATTGGGGAAGGGCGGAGAGCTGCGGGCTGTAGGAGCGGACGGGCGAATAGACGGGATCGCCGCCACCCGGGTAACCTAAAGCTCCGGAGCCACCGCAAGGACCGGGCCTCCCGACCGAAGCCGCGTTGGGGGTAAAAGCGCTGGCGCTGGGCATGTAGCCCGGGTAGGTGGTGAGGTCGGTGCGCTTAAAGCGCTTCCTGCGGCGCAAGAAGCTGCCGTTGTCGAACATGTCCTCGGCGGCCGGGTCCAGGGTCCAGTAGTTGCCCTTGCCCGGGTGGCCCGGCTCGCGGGGGATCTTGACGAAGCAGTCGTTGAGCGTCAAGTTGTGGCGGATGGAGTTCTGCCACTTCTTGGGGTTCTCGCGATAGAAAGGGAAGCGCTCGGTGATGAATTTGTAGATGCCGCCCAGCGTCAGGCGCCGCTCCGCCGCGTTGGCGATGGCCATGGCGATCAGGGCGATGTAGGAGTACGGGGGCTTCCCTCGCTGCACCGGACGCTTTCTTCGACGGCCGCCGCCGCCGCCGCCTGCGCTGGCCGAGGCGCCGGGACCGGGTGGCTGATCGTCCGCGGGCTGCTCGCTTCCTCTCTCGGCGGGGCTTCCTCTGGGCTCCGACTTGATCAAGAAAGGCTCCGCTTTGCAGCTCGACGGGGAGGCCCGATGCATAGCGGGGGAATCCGGGCTGGTCTCCTGACTGGGCGAGTGGAAGGCGTCGGCTGTCATGGTGCACTTACCCGAGAAGAAGGAAAAACCGGCTAGATTCATATACAAATATAATAATAATAATAATAATAATAATAATAATAATAATAATAATAATAATTAATAATAATAATAAAAAAAGACTGGGGTGGAAGGGAGCAACGGGGCGAATGAAATGGAGCAGCTCCCGCGGGGACCAGGTATGAGGCCGGCGGGTGGCTTTATATAGCTCGGTCCTGGCGCCACCCTGGGGCTCCCCCTGAACGGGGCGGTGGCTGCCCACCCACCACCTGTGCGATCCCTGCTCCCGACCGACCAAGCGAGCGCTCTGAGAACGGGGCGGGCAGCCCGCATTTCTGTGCAGCCCTCAAAAACCCCAGGCGGGATGTACTGCGCCAGGTGGAAGGGCGGTTTTCCTTGCTCCGCTGCAAGAGCAACCCCCATCCTCAAGTGGGTTTCTCAGCAACCTGCCCCAGGACTTGCAGCGGGACTTAACGCAAAGCCGGTGCTCGTAGGATCGCTTGGCTCTCACCTTTTGTGTGTGTGTGTGTGTGTGCGCGCGCGCAATAAATCGTTAGTAAGCGCCTCTTGGGAACCACCGGAGACTTGACCGGCTGCTAAGGACCGTGAAGTTTTTTAGGAGAGGAAGTCTTCTGCTTTGAAAGTGGAACTGCTTCAAAGCCAAACCGCTCTGGAGATTTGAGAAAGCCGAGTAGCAAAATGCGCCGGTAGAGGCGGTTGCGTGAGAACAGGATTAGTTGGGTGTTTGCAAGAGGCCATCCCCATTGTGTTGAAATTTGCCGCGGATGAAATTTGGTTGAAAAGGCACAGATATCAATAAGGCGTAGAAAGAAATGCCTTCCAGTCTCGTTCTTTCTCCTACACGGAGAAACTTGGGCAGAGACTACAGAAAAGATGTTGGAAGGGATTTAAACTGTTCTTGAGTGAATTGGCCAATTTTATCAGATACTCCCAAATCACTTAGCACAGTGTTTCTCAACCTTGGCCACTGGAAGATGTGTGGACTTCAATTCCCA
>JANHFM010007804.1:36283-50060 GCA_032468115.1 Grayia smithii | reverse complement strand
CTGGAGAATTCTGGGAGTTGAAGTCCACGAGTCTTAAAGCTGCCAAGTTTGAAGACCTCCACACTAGATTATCACCTCCCTTACAGTTTCTACTGGCTGTTAAAAATACTATTCTTTAATAGAGCACTAGCAGAATTCTAAGATTTTGAATTGCTCCTAGTATTGCTGCATAACATTTATATGGCTGCAGCAGTGGTGGGATCCTGCTGGTTTAACAACCGGTTTGGTGATTGCATGTTTCACGCGTGCGCAGTTTTAACAAAACTAACCTTCCATGTTACTTCTGGGGAGTAACACAGCTGAGGCCCAGCAAAGTGCTCTGCTGCATGAATCAGCTGAGAAGATAAAGGTAAGTAAAGCACAGGGGTGAGCTTGATCATTGGAGCGAACTGGTTCACTTCCAGCTGATTGTCGGAGCTACTAGGTCGGCCGAACCGGTCTGAACTGGCTGAATCCCACTCGTGGGCTGCAGTTCAATGGTATTTTAAATCCTTTCCCAGATCACCATATGCTGCTCAAAGGCAGTGGGAATGGAATAGAATAGAATACGTCAATGAAGACTTAATCATCCACGCCAAAGGTTGAATCATGGCAACTGGACCAAAATTTTGTTAATCTGAGACATTTCATTGCTCATCCAAGCAACTTCAGTCAGTCAGAGCAAAATTAGTCATGCAAAGAAGTCAGAGAGTTGTGGGACTGTACCAACTTTTGCCACACCAAATAACATTATTTTTAAAAATAAATTTACAAAATACAAAATAGAATTAGAAAATAGAACAGAATAGAACACTTTATTTGGGCAAGTGTGGTTGGAGAGACAAGTCATTTGCATTTGGAAATAAATAAGCAAATAAATAATCATATTATTCTGATTATAATCTGGGCAAGCTATAAAAAACTTTTTACATGCAGGGATGTTACTTCACCCTTTGCTGGTGGGGAGTCCTGAAGGATAGAAGCTAGTAAGACAAAGGCTATTGGACGTATTCAACTTTTTCAGATCAACATAACCATTTGCCAGTTCTTATCAGTGCTTCTGCTCTCTCTTATAATAACTCTCATTGTGTTAATAGGTTTTGAAAATTTATGATGTTGAGAAAATTATTCCTACTGTTGAAGCTGGTCATAGTATTGATAGGGGTAATTACCTTCCAACTCTAAATCCTTTTTCAACCTAAAGGTAAAGGTTCCCCTCACACATATGTGCTAGTCGTTCCTAACTCTAGGGGGTGGTTCTCATCTCTGTTTCAAAGTCGAAGAGCCAGCGCTGTCCGAAGACATCTCCGTGGTCATGTGGCCGGCATGACTAAACGCCAAAGGTGCATGGAACGCTGTTACTTTCCCACCAAAGGTGGTCCCTATTTTTCTACTTGCATTTTTACGTGCTTTCGAACTGCTAGGTTGGCAGGAGCTGGGACAAGGAACAGGAGCTCACCCCGTCATGCAACATTAAGGTTTTAAAACGCCGAACTGCCGACCTTTCTGAACGACAAGCTCAGTGTCTTAGCCACTGACCCGCTGCGTCCCTTCAACAAAATCATATGCCTGTTTAAAAGATAAATGTAATATCAGGGTGCAAGCTCAGCGTCTTAGCCACTGAGCCGCCACATCCTTCTTTTCAACCTAAGGGGTGATTAATCCTGTTGTGGATGGTTGAACCTCTTGGTACTATATAACTTGTTGCAACTTGTCATCTTATTTGAAGTCTCCATTCCCATAAGATTAACGTCGGGAGTATCACTTCCCTGACTTTTGAAACATCTGTGATGCTATCAGTTCTTCTCATTAAACAGACGTGTCATTATAAAAACTTGGATGATGCATTGATGTTAGGACATTCTCCTTTTAAAAAAGTTGTCTGGCCCCACTTTTATACTTGGCTGTATACAGGTGGTCCTTGACTTACGACCACAATAGAGCCCAACATTTCTGTTGCTAAGTGAGACATTTGTTAAGTGAATTTGGCCGCATTTTGCAACCTTTCTTGCCACTGTTGTTAAGTGAACCATGTTAAGTTAGTAACACAGTTGTTAAGAGAATCTGGCTTCTGGATTTTACTTGTCAGAAGGTTGCAAAAGGTGATCACATAAACCCAGGACATAGCATATAAATATGAACCAGTTGCCAAGCATCTTAATTTTGATCTCATGACCATGGCTAAGCTACAATGGTTGTAAGTATAAAAATGGTCATAAGTCACTTTTTTCAGTGTTATAATTTCAAACCATCACTTAACAAATGGATGTAAATTGGGGATTACCTGTATAAATATCTTTTAATTATTCATTGAACAACTTCATATTCTTTAGGGAAATGTTTCACAACCTTGGAAGTTTTAAGATGGAGGGACTTCAACTCCCAGAATTCCCTCACCCATTTGAACATGCGGGCATTAATGTCCTAAAGCAGTATTTTTTAAAATTTTGGTAACTTTAAGATGGATGGACTTCAACTCCCAGAATTCGGGGAATTCGGGGAGTTGAAGTCCACCCATCTTAAAGTTACCAACATTTAAAAAACCACTACTTTAGGACATTAATGCCTGCATGTTCAAATCCTCAAATCCATGTCACCATTGTTATTTCTCTAATCTGAAATATGCATACATTTTATTTCTCTTGCCATTCTGGTCTCCTGGATTCATTTCCAGTAATTTTCCTGTTCATATAACATTTAATAATTTTATGTACATTTTATGCATTGACTTATTCATTTCATATTTTTTATGAACATGTGAATTTTGTTATGGAACCACAGTGCCCTCTAAAGCATTTTGTAAATTGACCCAACGTTGAGAGGTTTGGATTCAGCTTTTGTTCTTTTGCTTGTATAGAAAAGCAAAGCTGATAAAAAGCAGGTTATCTTTTATAATTCTATCAAGAGTTCTTAGAAAACTTCTACAGATGTAAATAATTTAAGCTATTTATCTCAGATTATTGTAATATTAATATTAATGCAAAGAGGTAGTTCAAAATCCTAATGAGCTTCTGGGGGAAAGATAAATGTAAAAGTGAATGTTACTTCAGTATTAAAATATGTGCTTGGAAATATTCCCTTTGTATCTAAATATCTTCATGATATTTCATATACATTGATAAATTGTTAATATTTTTATGAGAAGGACAATCTACTGAATTGTCTTTAAGTTAGATGGTAAATACCATACAATGGTGGGTATTTTAATTTTCCTATATTGCAACTATTGTATTGCTAGGTATACATTTTGACTTTTATTTCTCTATAGAATCCAAGCAGCCAAGTTCAAAAACATGGGTCCAGTTAGTATTTTATGCTATGATCCTTATGATATAATAGCAGGAATGTGGTTTCTTTCCAGGCAATATTCTCTATTTTTATTATGAAAGATATATATTTGGAAGTCGTGGTGGAAGTATGCATTTGATCTTTACAGTATTTACAATGAAGGTACTATGCCAGATTTATAGTCCTGAGTTAATAAAGTGTAAATAAAGCTAATAAAGTAGGCGTGAGCTTAAAGGGACTCCAGAGAATGGTAGATGACAGGAAGGCCTGGAGGAATGTTGTCCATGTGGTCACGATGGGTCAGACATGACTTTGCAACTAACAACAAGAAGTGTATTTACTCTCTGTTTATGAACTGGACCAGTGGTGGGCTGCAACCAGTTTAACAACCGGTTCCGTGAAAGTGTGCTTTGCGTGTGCACGCGGGCTTCACACATAAGTGCGGGCTTTGCACTTGCATGCAGTGTTCAAAATAAGCACTTTGAAGTTCAGCTGCTTATTTTCTAAGGCAGCCCCGGTAAGTAGAACAGCAGAGGCGCAGAAATCAGCTGTGCTGCGCAAATCAGCTGAACCTGAAAGAAGGAAATATAAGACAAGATAGGGTAGATGATCATCAGAACTACCAGTTCGCCCAAACCGGTCCGAACCGGCAGCAGCCCACCACGGAGCTGGACCTTGATCAATGCAATGGAAAGATTGAACTATGCTACCCCATGTGATAGAGATGGAATGATGGTTTTAAAAGGATGGTTTTCTATGACTTCCTTGAGAGCTAATTTGATGTAGTGGTTAAAGGTAGCAGGCTAAGTCCCACCTTAGCTGGCCTAAAAGCAGCTGGATGACTTGGGGCCAGTCCTTTTCTCTCAGCCTGAGGAAGACAGAAATGACAAATCACTTTTAAAAATATCCCAAAGGTGCTTTTTCCAGAAGGCAATGAGACTTTCTTGGGTTTTTCCCTTTGAAGATGTTTCGCTTCTTGTCCAAAAAGCTTTCTTAGTTCTAAATAGCTGATGGGGAAGCCAGGATGCTGTCAGAAACGTGTTTAAAGAAAGAAAAAAAACCGCAAGAAAGTCCAGTTGCCTTTTGGAAAAAGCACCTTTGGGACAACAGTGACCTGAATGACTGAGAATCTCCATAGACACTTTTAAAAATCTTGCCAATAAAGTTTCAGGCAATTGCCAGGAGTGAAGACTGCTATCCTGATAGCACAAACACATATAGCTTGGTTAAGAAGTCTCTACAGCAGTGTTTCTCAACCTTGGCCACCGGAAGATGTGTGGACTTCAACTCCCAGAATTCTGGGAGCTCTGCTGGCTGGGGAATTCTGGGAGTTGAAGTCCACACATCTTCCGGTTGCCAAGGTTGAGAAACACTAATTCGCCGACGTATGGATTGCTCGTCTCTCAACAATGTACATTGAACATGAACAATTTGGTTCATGATTAGCTTCCCCCTCCCCCCAAAATTGTGGTAAAAAGGCACTGGGCTACAAATGAGGTGACATAATCAAAGCTGTTCAGAGTATGCATTTTCATTATATTTTATTATATTTATTTGCTGCCTCATATCAAAACAAGTCTTTGTGCTTCAGAAATAATATGAAAGAATTGCATTAATAGTTAAAGGTCTGGGGAGATGTATGTTCATCAGTGTTTTCTTATTTGGTTAGATGTCATTTTTTTATAGCCTCTTGTCAACTGTCTGCAAGTTGTGGTATTTGGGAAGCATCTTTCTTGTAATTTCACTGTGAGGCTTTGATGTCACTAAATCCAATCTCTTGCTCAGTATAGGCTCTAAAATGAATTCATTCTTGCTAGGTGGATGTCCAGCCTCAGTCTGAACCCAACCAATTGAGAGGTGGTCACATTTCTTAGTAATTGGCTTCACTATTCTTGCATTTACTAAATTGTTTTCCTAAACTGAACCAAAAGCTGGTGCAAACATCTCACATTTATTGAACCAAATGTAATAACTTAGATGGAATCTGACCAACTGAAAATTGATCATTTGAAACAAGAACTGTACTGATCCTTAGATAAAGAAAAAATAACAATATAGCTAATAATAGTATTTCCTTTTTCAATAGCATGTTATATTACTGACCCATATTCTGCTTATGGTTAAGCACAATTTCAAATTCGTTTTCAAATAAACTATTCCCAATCTGAATATTCCCTCCAATAGGCATTCCCATCCTATTTGATTTACTCTCCCCAGTTTTATTAAAATTTGAGTTTTGTTTGAGTATTAACTTCATAATTTGAACAAGAAACTGACATGAAAGGAGTGTTTTGCGATACATGAAGAATACTGAAAAATCCACTTTTACTCCTGCTTTATGCCTCCTAGCAAGAACTACAGTTTATATATAGAAATCTTGGTATTTTCTTCTGGACACAACAGTGATAGTGTCTTTATTCTTTCCTTCAAATATTTAACCCACTAAGACTTCAGATGTGTCTGCTTTGTTATTTCATAAGTTTAAAAGCCTTGTTTGATCCATATGTCTTTCATATTCATATGATCTACTTCTAGTAAGCTTAACATGGCTTAGGAACTGGGTTCTTGGAGACTCTGCTTCCACTCATAACTGCCCACTCAGTAAGATTGGAGGGATGAGGGGGATAGGCTTCCTCCTGGGTCCCTACTCCTCTAGAAACTTACTTTCCAGTGTCTAAAAATGGGTTATGTCTCCTACAAAATAGTGTGATTTGCTTGGCTTAGAGCAGCTCCAGTCTTTTAAGTTTTTAAAGACCATGGTTGTCCAAGAAGCCTTTGGGGACTGAAATGAATATGTCATTTCCCACAAGACTGCTAGCCTATATTAAAGTCTTTATGCATTAGGTTTAATGATGATTACAGAGCATTGTTGCATTAGTTTAATTCTTGTTACCAAGTTGGTTATAAGTGAAACCAGTTTATATTCTTGAGTAATTAGAAATTGGGAAAATCACTCAACAGTCTTTCACAATGAATCCTGCTGTTGGTTTATTGTCTATATTTCCTATTCATATAAATTGCTGCAACATAGCAGATATAACTACAATTTTTAGGAATTGTAACTTGTAGTTATATTTGCTGAAGTGTAACTATGCTGAAATTAAAATATATCTGTCTTAGGATTAGTTATAGTTAAAAATAGAAGTTGTTTCTGCTGAAAAAATAATGCCAAAAATTAATGCCAATTAATGTTCCTATGTTACATTTTCTTACAGAGTAGAAAACTCGAGTTTCATACATACGTATCATGGAACCAATTTCCCCTGAATCTCAAAACCAAAGGTATTGATATTTTGTTCAGATGCAATGCTTTTAAAGACTACTGATATGGAGAATGAATATTTGCACTGAAGATAATTTATTTCTTTTCTGTAGTATTAATTTGATAGTTTTGTTTAGTAGTTAGGTAGGCTATCTGTAATTTGCAGACAAAAGTAGTTCTTTATTTACAGTATATAATTATGGACACTAAAATGAAATACCTGAATATTGGTCATCATCCAACTATACCCAAATAAAATGTGGTAAAACTAAAATTGTTTTATCTTTCAGAGGGGTTTGGGGAAAGATGCCATCCTTTAGTTTTCCTGCATCAAAATTTGCACTTTGGAATCCAACTCCTATTGGAGAAAGCACTGTTTCTCACCTAAGTTATAGGTAAGATTTGTAATCTTTTAGGCTTAACACTGTGGAGCAGGGATCCTCAAACTTTTTAAACAGGAGGCCAATTCACAGTCCCTCAGACTGTTGGGGGGCCGGACCTGCTGGGTGGGTGTGGCTAGATGGTCATGTGACTGGGTGGGCATGGCCAATTTAGCAGTCCATTAAACAATACCCACAAATTAAACTTGAATTTGTTATGCTCCTGGGGGTGGAAAGCTGGTTAGTGAAGGGTTGTGGTTGCCTGTGGGGGAGGCGGGGTTAGGGACTTGTCTCTCTCTCTCCCTCTCTAATAAGATAACTCAAAAGTTAAATTTCAGGAAGGATCAAAATGATGCTCCAAGAGCTTTTTAACTTTATCAACTTGCATGCCATTTCAGTCACTGAAGTTGTTCAAAAAGGTTGGGGTTTTTTTTAACGAACCTGTAATCCCTTAATTTGGGGTAAAGTTGGGGCAACTGAATGGAGCCGAACCCAGATGTCCTTCCTGATGTCTATGCGGAGTTCACAGCAGATATTTTGTCTTTGAGCTGAGAAACATCTGTTGCTACCTAGAATTGAACTCTGAATTCTTCCGCATGGGATTCAAGTGTCTTTACTTGCTCCACGCTGTTCCTGAGAGGCTTACCTATTAGTGTAAAATATCAGCATAAGTACAAAGCAAACAAATATCAGCATAAGAAAAGAGCCAACAACAATAAATGCATTACATCAGTGGGAGAAAACATCATAATCAGAAGTCAGAATATTCTGTCAGGAAATGCATCACCTCATCCTACTCAGGGCCTATTGGAAGAGCTATGATTTTTAAATTTTGTCCATACACAACACGTTTTGAGCCATAGAAACCTCAAGGGAAATGCTGTTCTATAATTAGGTGTATCGTAGCTGCAGAAGATATATATTTCCTAAATCCCACAAGATGATAGCACAAATGTGCCAACAATAGGGCAAATTGGGCAAGAACAACAGGAGAAAGGTCCCAAGATAATCAGACTGTAAACCATGAAATGTTTGATAGAGGACAGTGTGGAATCTTATTAGTAGCCAATGCAGCTCAGTGGGTAAAGATCTTACAGGGGATGCCCGCAACTACTATCTCTGCAGCTGCTTTCTTGACCAATTGTAGCTTCTAAATGGTTTTCAGGGTATGGAACAGTGGTGGGTTGTCCCCGGTTCGGTCCGGTTTGCATGAATAGGTAGTGGTGACACTGGCGTCACCAAACCGGTTCTGCGCTTCCCGGACCGCCGGCCTCCCGCGCACCCGCACTTACCGTTTCGTGCGCAGAGCGCGCTTGCACACATGCGCAGGAAACTTTGACTTTTTGGGTCAAAAAAAGCTCTGCGCAGGAGTGCCTGTCCGGTGCGAAGCACGTGTGCGTGCTGGACACGCATGCCGTGCACCCCGACCACACGTGAAGCATGTGCACTTTTAGAACCGGTAGGAAAGGTAAGTAGAACCCACCCCTGGTATGGAATGCATTGTGATCAATCAGATTGGAAGTCAGATTAGATATGACAGACTGAAATTGCTTCTTCAACTTCTATCCCATTGTTTTTTTCCCTGGTATGCTGTTTTTGCTTGTAATTAATAGTTTTGGGGGATAACTGAATGTCTTAGTTTGGTATGTTCATAAAGAGTAAATCCTGTGTCTTTTATCCCTTAGAAATCCCAAAGTAATAATTGCTGAAAAAACACTGCGGCTTGCCCATCGTCATGCTAAGCAAAGTAGAAAGAAGCCGTTCACCTGCTTTTTAATTGGCACTCTTGCAGTAGATGAAAGTAAGTATGCAATTATTCTATTTTTGATTGAATAAGTAAACCTTATAAACTTATTACTTCTTAATATGATTTTTGTGACATAACACCAAGGAATAGAAGACATACTGAATTTAGAATCTATTATTTATTACCGTGTGTCATCACTAAGCTGATTCTACTTAATAATGAATGACCATCTTTAATTTATCAGTTCCTTGGGTATATAAATGATTCAAAGATGCTTCTCTACAGCTCAGAATTATTTGAGTTATATTATTCTCTCTTACATGGAAAGGAATTGAAGGTTTAAGTAATTAAACCAAGAATATTTATTAGGCTCTGTGGGGCATCAAAATAGGATGGTTTACAGTGCACAGGACTCTACATGGTTGCTTTGAAAGCTGCTCCAGTTATACATAAGTCATATAAGAAAGAAATTGAAGCAGGTGTACATACTAAGACAACATGAAGCTGCTTTTGAAGCAGCCATGTGAGCCCCGCAAAATTGCATCTCCTTTAATGAGTTGGAAATGTGTCTTCATTTGTATTCTTGCCTGTTGTAGAGTACATTGAGTACTCTACCTGTTGTGAAGTACATGGAGTCAAAACTGGATCTTTTGCTTTTTTACCATATTCTGCGTGCCTTCTAGCTGCAAAGTTATAGTCATTCCAGTTCTTTGGAGCAAAGTTTGTCTAGATTTTGACACGGGTAAACTTTTAGAGATAGTAATTATGAAATAAAAATTGAAAGCATACTAATTGTCCTAATTTTCTGGCATAGATGGTGAACGTGTATTGCTAACAGTAGACCGTTTTGATCCTGGTCGTGAAGAACCAAATGGTTTGGGAAAAATTCCCACAGCACCTCTTCCTGGAGACTTTTTCATCCCATGCAGAATTGGTACTTGGGAATGTTCATTAAATGATACCATAGTACACACCTTTGAGGATTTTAACTTAGCGTTTAAGGTAAGAATTTGGGGAACATTCTTTTTATTCTTTAGGATGATACCTTGTGTTGACTGTATAATATTTCAATCTCTAGTTATACCCCCATATTATTAAAAAAAGATTGCATATTTGAACATGTAAAATCCTTATAAGACTCAATATCCGGTATCATTCATATTTTCTGACACTCTTCTTGGTGACAGAAGCAGAGATAAGAACAATTGGAATATCATCCCTATTGTTTTGCTTGTTCTTCTCAACTGTGTTGAAAACATATGGAAGCATGCCTAAGAAATGGTGCTATTGGTAATGCTTTTCCCTGTTTTAAGCAACTCCTAATGATAAAGTGTGTTTTTTTTAATCAGGGCAACCTGGTCTACCCAATTATGGGATGGAGCATGCTGCTCCGTTTCATACTTCTCCTAATGATACTTCTATCTGAGGTTCACTTTGATACTTTCTTATTATAGATACTGCATCAGAATCTGAACAGCCAAGATTCTTTGGAACTTTCCAAACTGCTGACCTTAAGAGTTCACATCTCTTCAACGGAGAATATGGACAACTTAAATTTTGATTTTCATTGGGCAGCAGTTACAGTGGCCAATGTTTTAAAATGCACTCCTGTGAAGCCTATCCCAATAATCCCTACAGCCCTTGCTAGAAATCTAAGTAGCAATATGAGTATTGCACACATCCAAGGAACTTACAAATATGGGTAAGTTAATTTGAATTTGGCAATGTCCATTATTTGTGATTCATTCAAGAGTGCAGTTTTTTATTTCTAAGGGTTCCAGTTCTTGAATGAAATTAAAGAGCCAGTCTGAAATAGTAATTAAAGTCCTAGGCTAGAAACAGCAGACTATATGCTCTCATTCCATCTTAAAGACAAAGTCATCTGGATGACCTTGGGCCAGCCCTAGGATGTTTACACGCACACTCATGAAATGCTCCAAAATAATATTGCAAGGCTTCATTCTTTTAGGGCAGGTTCTAGAAGTTTACACTAATCTCCAAGAATTTTAAACTGAAAATGCATATTAAGCTGAAAAATGCTATAATAACTTGTAAAAAAAAATATTTAATTCAGCCACGAGGGAACATTGTCCGTTATACAGGTACCTAATAACAGACACCAGTAAAGTGGATGGATAGCAGCTTTCCTCCAGTGCTTTCCTCCAATCCTTGAGCCAGAAGAAAAGTATATCAGCATACCAACATTAATTGAGCTGCCCTTATTGCTGATCTCTGTTCTACCTGTCAGCCCTTTATGATAGACCACTTCATAAAACAGACACAAGGAATACTCTATTGATATAATATATAATAACAGAAGCTGGAACACTTGACAGCATTCCTTTCCTTCCACCTTAAACCAAAAAGAGCCAAGGTGGGGCAATCTTGAATTTCTTGTCCCTTCCTATTCCCCAGGCTTAGTTAACACTTGCCATATGTCTTCTTCAAGGCCATCTCTGTACTCTTCTACACTGCCACAGAAAGGTGGCTGGCCATTGCACTGTCCTTATTGTTTTAATATGGGATAAGTTTAAAAAGTAGAATCAGTTTGGTGTGGTTAAGGCATCAAGCTAGAAACTGGGAGACTGAGCTCCATTCCTGTCTTAGATATAAGGCCAGCTGGTTGGCCTTGGGCCACTCACTTTCTCAGGCCTAGAATGAGGCAATTCTAGGATTACGTTACTATGACAGCTGTACAGATCATAAATGTTTGGTCCTTCAGACAGAAAATATGGATTTGTTTGGTTTTTTGCTGGGTAGGTTGGTCTTCTTTTTGACCATTTGGAAGCCGCTGGAATTGTTTTCATAAGGTGGTGGTAATATTAAATGAAATAATTAATGTGTAAAAGTGTCAGTTGCCTGATTTCTAAGAGTCATTTCCAGCAATAACTGTTCTATTCCTTTTGGGTAAAATATATGCACTGACCATTTTTGTTTCAGAAGGTACTGAAAAAAAATTACACAAAATTGTTCTCTTAATGTTATATGTATAGTCTCTTGTGTGAAGCTTGTACATTTCTCTTATATATAAAATGTGAAGAATTCATTCATGTGTTTATCTCCTTTATTTGCTACTTCTCTGGCAAAAGCTTTTTGATAGTTTGGAAATGCCTTTTATTTATTTAAAATCATTTTTCTTTGTTTAAAAAAAAGTCATTTGTTTTACTTGCAGATATCTTTCAATGGATCAAACAAGGAAACTTCTTCTAATTCTGGAATCAGACCCCAAAGCATGTACATTGCCACTGATTGGCTGGTAAGTATTTGGTTGATGAGCTTTTTTCCATAAACAGTGAATTTGTATTATAACAAACATTTGCAATATATTTGCAGATTACCTCAGATATTCAGTCGAGATTTTATTTGTATATCATATGCAAATATTGTAATATGAGTGTTCAGATGTATCTTTCCTCCTCTATTCCTCTAGCTGGCTAAGTGGGCTAGTTCACATTCATAATCCACAAGTTTGGGCCTTTTGTCTGCGATACTTATACAGTTCATCAATCCAAGAGAGGTAATTATAATTAAAATTAGTTCTTCTCAATAGTAATAGGGAATTTTTTTTCTTATTGTTACAGTAATAGGGATTTTAATTTATTGGCCTTTTATATTATTTTATATTTTATTGCTAAAATACCCAAGATGCATAATTGAAAAGATCATTAAGATAGATAGTTAAAATAAATAGTAAGCAAATTAGAATTGTAGATAGCATAAAATACTATAAAATATTTAGGGCAATTAAAAAAGTACCTCAGAAAGAACAATATATAGTTGTAATATATAATGTATAAATATTATGCAAGAATAAGTACAACAGATTTCTAGACCATAGAAATCTATTGCACTATTTTTGTATTGTGCTGTTTTAGAAAGTGGGATAGAACATTTTACAAACCCAGCCAGATACCCATGCCCAGTATAGAATCTTATTAGAGAGGTCTTCTAACATGATGTGAGCTAAACGTTTTAAATGGTTGGAGGCTGTGTCAAAGAGGTGAGTATTTTATATAAACACATGAAGCAATGCTTTGCTTGCCCCATTGCAAATACAGAGTATATTCATTTGGGATTAGGGTCATCCTGCTTTCAATTTGCATGCATTTATTGCTTTGCAAACTATAGGAGAAATAATAAGTTTTGCGTAGTCCAAGAAAGTAATGTAACTTTACTGTTTAATAAAAGAAATAATCATTTTATGATAAATGATGACATGCAATACGGACAGTGATTGAGACTCTGGCATGCTTAGTTAAATATTGTACTATATTTTGAAAAAGATGCTAAATTCTGCTCAACATTTATAATTACTTGGTTTGTTGGTTTGTTTATTCAATTTGTATATCCATCTCAAACTAGTGACTTTTGGTAGCGAACAAGTTATGTTATTGCATGGAAATTCTGAATTTGTGATTTTTGCATTGTTTTATATACAGAATATTTTTCTTTTCTTTAGGGTATTTTCTGAAACAGGAAAGTTTCTTGTAGTTCTTTTTGCTCTCAATCATAAAGATCCAAAGTTTTATGAATGCTTGCCTTATGATGGGCGTGCTGAATTAGACTTCCAGCTACTTACATGCAAAGAAACATTACATCTGTTTAAAGTAAGTTGCTTGACTTGCTGTCATGCTGGATTTGAAATAGCATGGCCCTACTTTGTTTATAAGATCAAAATATCAAGAACTAGAATGCATATATATTCAAATTGTGAAATGGTTTTGTTTATGGCTTCAAAAGTCCTTAACACTCCAGTAAGGACAATTGCTTTAGAAATTTTAAATAGAACTTTCTTCCAAAAGTAACATCTGCTATTGAAGTTTCATCATGAAGGAGCAAATTTAGGATTAAGACTGGAGATCTAGATCTAGATTTAAACTTTACTAAACCTGAGATATTTACCCTTGAACTAAGGTATGGGCTAGTCATTCCCAACTCTAGGGGGTGATGCACATCTCCGTTTCAAAGCTGAAGAGCCAGCGCTGTCCGAAGACGTCTGTGGTGATGTGGCCGGCATGACTAAATGCCAAAGGCGCACGGAACACTGTTACTTTCCCACCAAAGGTGGTCCCTATTTTTCTACTTGCATTTTTACGTGCTTTCGAACTGCTAGGTTGGCAG
>JANHFM010007803.1:16233-36977 GCA_032468115.1 Grayia smithii | reverse complement strand
CCTAGTGCAAGCATGTGCAGAGTTGCCAGAAGGCAAGAGCGGCTAAAGCAAAAGGGATGACTCGTGAGTAAGGCCAGGAGTTGATTGGCCCCTCCCATAAGGCTTAAAAGAGCAGCAAAGGCAATTGGGCTCTTTGTAGGAAAGCAACGTTGCTAAATCTGTTTCCAGTTGGCATCCCTTGTTTCTGAACTTTGTGGGGCTTTGCCAAGAAAGGCCTTTGGATGGGTGTCAAAGGACATAAAGGTTTGTGATAAGCCCAAAGGACTTCTTCCGAAGGACTTGTTTTGCATTTAATTTGGACTCGGCTGGAAATGAAGTAATTCACAGCTGTTACAATAAAATAGGTTTATTTGGGACTAATTGTGTCTTGTAATGACTAAGCCTAGGTAACAACAGCTACCGGTTCTCCAGAACCTGTCGGAACCTGCTGAATTTCACCCCTGCTAATAAGGTCTCATACTTTTGAAAACTCAATTTATAATGATGGATGTTAATCCTTCACTTGCAAGCAATTAAACTTCCAATGCTCAATTTGCAAATATATTGGGAATATCACTGGTCAAATGCTATATGTAATCCAGAACCATTGCAGATTTCTACCAAGGATTATTCAAGGCAATAGATAGTCCCTGAAATCCTTTTTGCCAAATTGCCATATAAGAAAATAGACCAAAAGGAAAACCAGATAGCAATATTAACCATATTTAATGCATTTAATTTAAATGTATCTTTTTCCCTTTTTTTTCTTTCCTTATTGTGTCCCACTTGCAACCAATAAATGAAAAATGAAAAAAAAAAAAAATTCCAGCTCATGCTGATATTTTTGTAGCCAGTAACATTTTTTGCAGACATATGTTGGGGATCACATTCAGAACCTGAAGAACTGGATCAGGCTGAATAAGTCTAAGTGCGCATCATGAAAATGAGCTGAAGAGAATGCAGGGGAGGAAACAGAAGTTCAAGCTGATTTAGCAGACCCAGTTCTTGAGCTTGGCAAGGTCCTGAGCCCACCAATATATATAAAAAAGAAGATAAAAGAAAAATTATCCTGCTGAAAAAAAGCATGTAGTTTTAAGCAAGTTGAAAATTTGGGCTATGTAAAGGATATGGTTATTATTATTTGCCATGGTATTTAATTTTCTAATTCCCTACCTGTGATTAAGTCAAAATACTGTTGTATTATCTGGAGCTAGGCAGGAGTAAATATGTGTGGAAGAAAACTTGGATCTGATTAAATTTAAAGTGTTTGATTTGGGTTTTTTGTTTGTTTATTTACTGTTCTTCAAAAATTAAGCTCCCATGCCTACTTTCTATGCAGAAAACTTACAGATTGCAATATGCTTTCTCTTTTTTTAGTGAAAGATTTATGACTGCAATAAATACCTCAGGTTTGTTATTAGAAGTTGCCTTTGTATATATCTGGCAGCACAGAAAAATGCTCCTGGCTGAAAGGAAACCTGTCATGCTGATCTTGAAAGAACCTAAATTGATTGCTGTTTATTTCTAGAGCAAATTCAGAATACTTTTATTGATCTACAAAGTTGGAAATGATTGGGACATTGAGATCTGAATGGAGACCTCTACCAATCTGCAATGTTATAACAGGAGATAAATGAGCCATTTTGTTGTTTAGCTATTAGAAGAAGTGATGATATAGACTTTCTCAGTTGTGATGTCTTAATTTTGAAATACCATCACATAAAATATATAAAAAGTGCCAACTTTATTGACATTTGGAGCCTGACTAAGGTGAATTGGTTATTTCGGCTAATGATTCTCTGTGATTAACTGTTTTCATTCTCTGATGATTGCTTAGTTTTATTTATATTTATTATGACATTTATTATTGATTGCAGTAATATTATTCTTACTATTATGAACCCCAAGTCTTGCACAGAAAATAATGCTTATCTTTTTATTTTCATTTGTTTTTCACAAGGAAACAACTCAAAGCAATGTGCATAATGTTCCTGTCTATTTTTCCCTCAGCAACAATTGTCTAAGGTTCAGTGGAGAGAGGGACAGAGAGAGAGAGAGATCCAAGAATAGCCCAAAGTTACCCCCAAATTTTCATATTTAAGGAATTAAAACTCAGTCTTCTAGTTTCTAGCTCAGCACTTAGCCATTGAACCACTAAACCTGTTTTATAGTTTTTATTTTTTTCAAAATAATGGATAATGGTAATGGTTATAGATATTCATTGTTTTAATTTTGTTGTATGCTGCCCAGACTCACTTTTTATGGGATGAGTTGCTATATAAATGAGATAGATGACAGCAGTGGTGAAATCCAATTTTTTTTTACTACCAGTTCTGTGGGCGTGGCTTGGTGGGTGTGGTGTGGTGTGGCTTGGTGGGCGTGGCTTGGTGCGCATGGCAGGGGAATGATACTGCAAAAACTCCATTCCCACTCCACTCCAGGGGAAAGATATTGCAAAATCTCCATTCCCACTGCACTCTGGGACCAGCCAGAAGTGGTATTTGCCGATTCTCCACACTACTCAAAATTTCCGCTACCGGTTCTCCAAACTACTCAAAATTTCTGCTACCGGTTCTCCAAAACCTGTCAGAACCTGCTGGATTTCACCCCAGATGATAGATAGATAGATAGATAGATAGATAGATAGATAGATAGATAGATAGACGGAAATTTTTTTCCATATAAAGGTAGAAATCAGAATAAAATATTTGGAGCTCTATCTACTTATAGAGCATGCATAATATGATTAGTTAAAGAACCAGAAAAACCTTTTCAATAGGATAATTTTCTTGGGAAATGGTTTCTGAAATGAAAAGTTCATATAACCTTGATTATTGTCCTTTTATCTCTTCAAATATTACCTTCTCCTGGATCTTAGCCCAATGTTATTATTTTAGGATACAGCTGAGAACACTGTTCATAAGCAAACAAATAAATTACACTGACAATATAAAATACATCAATTGACAATTTTAACTATAAATAAAAGTCTTCCATAAAATGCTATTTTTGCTGTGATTCCTGGTAGCACTGTTGATAATGTTTCTGGCACATAAAGTGAGCAGTTTGTAATATTAATTCAAGATAAAGACTTTACAACACCATGGAAATGAATAACAGAGCACAACTTGAGGAAATAAGATAAGGTTTAAAGATTCAAATTATCTAGGCATGTAGATTGAGATTATTCAATGATATGTGATTAACAGAGCAAGTGGCATCAATAAGTTATATGTGTGATGAAAAAAGCTTGAAAAATCTAAAAATACCTTTCACTACCTGATGAAAATCTAAAGAATATGACATTTTTGAAAAATAGATTTAAGTTAGATAAATGACACATCTATTATTACTTTTTTTTTTTAAAGTGCTTGAGAATCTTTGGTTCATAGACCAGTAACCATCGTCTTTAAATCTGATCCAACAATGTTTCTAAAGCACTATTCTTTAATAAAGAGAAGGGAAGAAAATAATTACTCTGGCTTTATATCCTTAAGGCCAGATTGCATGGCTCTAATGTTGCATTGTCAAGGAGTTACCCACCCTTTTGCCATAAATCATGGAAAGTGAGCATTAGTTTGTGGCATTGCAATGCTGAGCAATGAGGGAAAATGGTCTCTTACCGTGAAGTGCACAAACTGTGGGCACATACCTTAGTCATCTGTACATTTGTGTCTGTATTTCTAAACAAGCAATGTATTTTTGAGAATATAAAGTATATGATTGGAGGAGTATGTATCTGTGTGTAGAGCATATATGTTCTGACCTATGTGCTGTTAGACTGTACAGTTTCTCCTAAGGACCAGCATAATTTTTCTGGATTGACATCATGGACCACATTACCATGAGGAAACATGGTTCTTGGGATGCAGGGAGGAAGGGCAAAATGAGATATTTTTTTCACAACATAAACTGCAATAGGTGAGGTAATGGATGGAATCAAGTACAAAGCTACATCTCATTAGTTTAAACAAAATTGTGTGGGTGAATTACATATATAGAGAGAAAAAGAGTGGTTAGTCATCACATTTATCACAGGCAGAGTTTATTATTCAAAATAGACATATCGCAAAGTGAGGATTTTTACTTTAGGAACATGCTTTTATATTTTTAAATGGCATTTGAATGGTTAACATGTTTATGTATTTCCTGCCTCACCTCAAATTGCGAACTGTGCTGCTTATCTTTAGATTCATTCCCAGTGTTAGAAAAATGGGTTTGGATATTCTCTTGTTTCTCTGTGGCTATATGGTCCAAATAAACAACCCCTTTACTCAAGTTAGTATTAAAAATACACTGGTACCTTGGTACTCAACTGCTTTGAAACTCATCACATTTTATAGTCAACACATTTTGACACCAAAATTTTGCCCCAGTGCTCATTGTTTGCTTGGTACTCAACACACAAGCTAGAACTTGTTATTGTTGGCTGCCTTGTGACTCTGTATTATTCCTTATGAGAAAAATTTGCTGAGCACATTAAGTTGTGCTCAAAAAAGTTGTAAGCCGCCCTGAGTCTCTGGAGAAAGGCGGGGTATAAATGGAATTAAAAAAAAAAAATGTTTGGTACTCATCATGCTGCCTGGGATCATTAATGATGAGTACCAAGGTACCATTGTATAGGACCATGATGGCGAACCTATGGCATGTGTGCCAGAAGTGGCACACAGCATCCTCTGATGGCCTGTGAGGCACTGCCCCAGTTCACCCTTGCTTTGCATGCATGCATGCCAGCTGGTCTTTGGGTCTCTGCCGTGCATGCACAGGGGCCGTGTGCAGGGGGCTGCATGCGCAGGGGGCAGGGCACATGCGTGGAGAACATGCGCGGGGCCATGCGCCATTGCATTTTGGAAGTTTGGGCACATGCGCTTTGGGCACTTGGTCCAGAAAAGGTTAGCCATCACTGGTATAGGAAATGGAGAGCTGTTTTCTCTAGGGGTATCTAGTAAATTTTAAACAACCAAAAACATTTGGACTAGGATTTTCAGTTTTACTTAGAAATAAGTACTCATTTAAGTTTTGTTTGTGCTATAAAACAGTACAAACTATTTTAAATCTGAAAGCTAGTCTCACTGAAATTCAAAACATACTGTCAACTGATCAGTTCATTTTTTTCTTTTCTTTACCATATCTATAACAACATTTTGATTAATTTCAATTAATAAGCAGAAATTGTCTACAGCTTTACACTTTTGCAAAATTAAATGAGTTGATTATGTGTTTATATGTGTGTGATAGTATTTAGTACATAGCATTTCAGGAATATTGTCTTCTATCAATTTCAGGAATAGTTTGCATGTTTTGATAAATAGATAAAAACATAATAGTTTAGAATTTAGTTTAGATAGCTTCTTTTGGTTATTTTCCAAGTTAATCTAAAAGATTAATTCATCTGGAGCTTTTTCCTACTCCAAACAAGAAACCTATATGTGAATAAGCTAAAATGTTATGTTTTGAATCTATTACCTGTGTTGAAAAGCTTTGTCAATAATCTTTTATTTTCCAAATCACATAAGGTAAAAGCTATTTTCATCTTTGTCTTCCTTTTTCTTGGGTTATAGCGATTAAAATTAACGCACAATTCCTAATAGTAAGACAAACATACTAGCCCAACTCATCTTGCTTATTGTTAGTCGCTTAGGATGTTTTTTTTTACTTCGAAATATGAAGGTTTTTGTGCTAAGGTTATGTCAGTCATTAGTAAATTAGTAAAGTTTTAGTGGCTTCTGCCCATACACATATAAATTTACAATTCATAGAAAGAAGGAACATTTGCATCAGTATCATGGGATTACTCAAATTTCTTTATATATTAGTTGTTCCTGGAAAGATTGAGTTAATATGCAACAGTGTGCCTTAATAAGAGTTGATTATTATAGATTTCCAAGTTATTTATAGCACACTGATCTCTCATCATAAGTTGTGCTGAACTAATTAATTCTGCTACTTTCTTCCTAACAGCAACCTATTCTAACTTGTGTGATACATAATTACCTACATTTAAACAACTGTGATAACTATGTTCTCTTATTTTACCAGTGATACTTTACTATTTAAACATTGTTATAATTATTCTAATTAAACATGGGACATAAAACACTAAAGATTTTCTATTAACATTACTGAAAACTTCCAAAATCTTTTATTAAAAAGTATTACAACCATACTAAAATATGCACTGTCCAAATTAATGTCACTTTAATTCTTGTTGATTTAATTATATAAATACTTTAGCATTTCTATTTATAAGGCAAGAATTATCATTTTCTTTTATTAGTTGTAGCATAACATATTTATAAGTATCTTGGTATCAGATTATTCTAAGTAAGCTGCTTAGATGAATAGAAAATTAAATTCAGAGATTTATTGTAATCAACTGCGTTCATCTCAATGCAACTTGCTAATTTTTATTTTTCACAGATTCTTTTTTTATCCATTAGTAGGTAACAGTTTGAAATGTTTCAGCAGGCTTTCCTATGATTCAGCAGGATTGTTAAATAACTGACCATCCATTAGGTTGCAGCCTAGAAGATTTATTCAACCCTACACACAAGAAACTAAAGTTCAACATTAAATTGGTGCCAGATAAAGATCATTCACTTTGATAAAGGTTTATTGTTCATTCTTTTTCACCTATTTTCAATATTTTTCAAAATTAATCAAAATGCCTCTGCTTTCTAAATTTAACTTTTTTTTACTTAACTCTACTTATTATACTTATTCTCATTTTTACCAAAATCTTTTATCTTACATGCATTTTTCTTCCTCCATAGATTTTATCACCTGATTATTCCACCAAACCACCCTCCTTTGAGTTCCCATTAGAGTGAATCCATAGCTTTTGTTTTATCTGAAACATTTTTTTAAGATGGTAGCAAAATTAGTTGTTAATAGTTTGGGATTAGTTCTAGTTTTGGGGTTACAAAGCAGCTTAATGGCAATGAGGAAAAGAGAAGTCAATTGAAACTGAAGAAAGTATGAGAGAAAGTATTAGAAAATGTGAGAAGGTAATTGGGGAATTGAATGTGAGGAAAGAGGGCACTGGATAGTTGGTGAAGGTATTAATAGCAGTGATTGGAAAAGAGCAAAAGGAAGAGGAAAATGGATTAGGGTAGGGATGTCAAACTGGCGGCCTACAGGCCAGATGCATCACATGCAGACCATGCCCACCCTGGCTCTGCAAAGACAAAAAACATCATGATATGTCACATGATGCAATTGATTTTGACAGCTGTGGATTAGGGAAAGGGATTATATGGAAACCCTGAGAAATCTATCCTGGTCAAATGCCTCATATGTTTTTGATTATTGATACAAGAGCTGTTATTGGCTGCTGTGAGGAAGCCATTAAGAGGCCATTAAGAAGATCAATTGCAAAAACAGTTGGTTCAAAAAATAGAGTCCACCAGAATGAGTGAGGACTGTTCAAGCATTCATCCAAGAAAGAAATAATGATGGCTGAAGATCATTTCCCACACCACCAGATTAGGAGAACCGGGCAAATGTCCCCTAAGCCAAGACACTATAATGTCAGTGGGCTTGAAAAGCTACTGTGAATTGAGTTGGGTTTCTCAGATAGCTGTTAGAATAGTTAGGTGAGTGGAAATTGTTAGCTAAATAAGAATGCCAGTTTGATTGGGCTAGATCTATAGATGTTGTCTGGCTAATACTAATCTAATAAGTAGTGGGCTGGATCTCATTGGGATAACTAAATAATTAGGTCTATTGTTCCTGGAGTTTATTCAATGGGGTTTTAACTGATCAGCAAGGTGAGAGGGGGTGGATAGTTGCAGGATTAGTTCCTTTTTTGAAGTCAGTTCTCTCTTTTGTATGCCGATCTAGCAATACCGTAGGGCACCTGGTAAGCACCCTGTTGTTGTAATCACCAGGTCTGTGTGGAATAAGCATAATTCATTTATGATACATGGTAGATGAAAGCACAGACCTTGCATATATTATTGAAACATCACTAATTAGGGAAGGGAAGTAGCTGTGATGGAAATCTGCCCAGCTGGGTTTCAAGTCCTCTACCAGCTGATGCCTAAGTCAGGGAGGAGAGAAGCCACAACTGTTTGTGAGCCTCTTGCAGTGATGGGGAGTACTTCTCAGAGGTGGCTGGCAATGAGTATCTATATTAGCCACTCATTTTTGTTTTCACTCCCAATTTATTCATTATCAACTGAGATAAACGAGAATGTAAGAACACTCTTGCTGTTACTGAGTTCCTAGCACACTTTGCACTTGGTCCTGTACTTGGCAAAGCATGTTCCAGAAGATGTTCTAGAAACTTGTTCATGCAGTGCCATGTCTGAAGTAATTTATGTATGCACATGTGTATGGTTGGGTATTTGCATTATGGCATGTAAGTGAATACAAAAGGTAAATGATAGATAACAGATGAATAAACATAAACAAGGTCAAATTATTGGTCATTTCATACTGAACCAAAATATTTTTGGGTTGCTCTAGATCAGGAGTATTAAACTCATGGCCCGCGAGCCAGATGCATCATGTGCTGTCCACACCCACACCCATTTTATCAAAGGGGGGAAAGTTGCAATATGTCACGTGATGACATGTTGTTGTAAGTTTGACTCCCCTGCTCTAGAATTACCCATTTGATATTTTATGCAATAGTTGTGTATCTGGGAGTTCTAACTCTAACAAATCTAGAAATATTATTTTTCTGTAGTTCAATAAACAGGATTTGATTTTCTGAAAAAATTATAATTAAACATAATAAAGGTATGCTTATCATATATCAGAGTTTTTAATTAGTCTTTCATGAAACTTTTCTTTCATGTTGTCATGCTGTTTTTAAAGTTCAGACTTTTTACCTGTCTTTCTGGACTGTGGTTTTGAATCTGATCAAAATTTTAAAAAAATTATTCTGGTATAAATATTTCACTATTTAACTGGATTTGACATATGACTGGATTTCAGAAGTGAGAGAGGGGATAATGCTGTCACCCTTAAAGAGACATTAGCCTATTTGTCTTCAAGAAGCCATTGCTGGACTCAACCATTCTGAACAGGTTTTGTCCAGTAATCAATCTTCCCTTTTTATGCTGTGAAGCCATAAAAGGACTGTCAGTCATTAGCAAATCAGTTACAGGTTGCACTGTGAAGTCAGAGTGCCAAGACCTAATTTTATCTTAGGTTTCACAATTTACTTTTCACAATTATACTTCAAATGTTCCATACATCTCATTTGTTCTGTAGAATTGAAAGCTGGTCACGGAAATGGTTAACAAAAAAGTCAACACTGTCAGGAAGTTCTTTGACTTTTTTCTTCTCCTATGATATAAAGTGTGTGTTTCTAGTAGACTTTCTTTCTTTCTTTCTTTCTTTCTTTCTTTCTTTCTTTCTTTCTTTCTTTCTTTCTTTCCATCAACCAGTAATTTTTAAAAGAGTGGAAAACAATGTTGAATCAAAGATTCAGGAAAAAAATCATTTTATTTAATTTGCTATGCCCTTGAACATTTGGTGTCATTTATTAGCAATCTTCATAATATACATTCACAGACAATTATCATTTTTCTACGTGTTTCAAAACTACATATTTCAAATGTTAGTACATATTTATCCATTCCTTCAGATTCAGTTTTCTTTTCTGTATGACGGTATCAGCAACTAGATATCCTGAAGCAGTGGTGGGATCCTACAGTTTAACAACTGGTTCACTGAGTGAGCGCTTTGCGTGCGCAGCTTGCAGAAAATTGAACTTCCACGTTGCTGAGAGAAAAACAGCTGAGGAGCGGCAGTCCACTGTATCGCACCGATCAGCTGGGTTTTGGAAGCAGAAATATAGGTGAGTATAATGCAGGGGTGAGCGGGCAGACCCACTTCAAAGAAACAGAGAACTGGTTCGCTCACAGCTGAAAGTCAGAGTTAACAGTTTGCCCGAACCAATCTGAACTGGTATAATCCCACCACTGTCCTGAAGGCTTTAATTTAGCCACATCCTAAATACCATTAGTATTCTGAAAGTTCATCAGCAATTTCTTTGCAACATGTTAAGTGTCATTCAACCCAAATTATCCAGAACTTTTTATATTTTCTATCCATGAGGTATTCTTGATTAAAGATACACTAATAGTTTCCCATTGCCTTCTCTTGGACAGTATGAATTGATGCTTTTGCTGTTGTTACTAAACTGATCATTTGCTACCACCTATATCATTGTTGTGGGGCCCTCTGAGGCCCACAGTCTGTCCAGAGCAGAATCTGATGCCGCCGAGTCGCACAGCGCAAGGAGAAGCCTCTCAGCTGTTTGGTGGCCTTCAAAGAAGCCGTTGCCACTGGCCGTTCACTGTAAAATTAACTGAGGGGGAGGCCTTCTGCCTCTACCCACCCCAGGAGATGGCCTGGCGTGTGGGCAAAGCCCAGGGATGCCTCAGAGGCCTACTGCCAGGTGGCAGAGCTGCCCCCCCAAAGGAGGCAGCCTTCAGCGGGCTCCAGCCAAAGCTGTTCAACCTGGACAAGCAGGACCTACAACCAGACACCTGGGAGGTACCTACCAAACCTCCGCCAAAGGTGGGCATCAGTGGACTCGGGCGTGAGCCCTTCATGCTGGAAAGGAGGGCTCAGCCAGAAGACTGGGAACCCTCCACAAACTCTATGGCAATGCAGCCTTCAGGAATTGGGATGACCCTTCATGCTGGAATTTTTCCATATCTAAAGAAGCTCAATAGCCAGCAATCAGGAAAAAATGGGCAGCTCAGAAAAATATGTCCAAACAAGTCGGACTGAGTCTGAAATCTGGAAGCAAAAGGAAGAGGAGGAGCTTATCAACTTGCACACCCAGTCCTATGACATCGGATGAGAGTTAACCCTTTCCTGACTGCTGGCCCCGCTCCCAAGGAGAAACACCCATCCAAGACCCTTCAAATAATATTCCCTAATTACAAGAATCTATAGTACTAGAAAAGCAAGGATATCAGTCTGGCAACCAAATGTAGGTTAGTCCGTTCTATTGTGTTCCCCATAGCTATCTATGGTTGTGAAAGTTGGACCTTAAAAAAGCAAGACAGGAAGTAGATCAACTTGTTTGAGCTGTGGTGCTAGGGAAGGCTCCTGCATTTTCCTTGGACAGTAAAGGTGACCAATCAGCAAGTATTGGGTTGCATACCACCAGGCATATAACTGGAAGGCAAATCACAAAACTATGTCTCACTTATTTTGGCCATGTCTTGTGCGGGAACCCATAGGAGAAAGCATGCTTGGAAGAGTTAGTGGGGGGCAAGGAAACTAAAACACCAAAGAACACAATGGCTGGACACCTTCAAAGCTGACACCAGCCACAGCATCTAACAACTCAAAGAAACAATGCAAGATCAGAAGATGTGAAGAGACCTGGTCCATAGAATTGTCAAGAGACACAACTGAATGGACATCATCATCATCATCATTGGACTGGAAGATAAAGTTAGATTAACAATCACAATCAGGAATTGATAAAATTGCCACCAAAATATAGTGAGCAACAAAAGAAAAATGAGAAGAGATACTAATTAAGCAATGCCAGCAAACCTGGAAAGTGAAACAGTGGCCAACAGTTTGAAAGAAGTCAATCTATATTTCAAATTAATGCTTAGGATAATTCAGTACAGAGATTTGAGCCTTACATGAAAAAGAAGATGCCTAATATTCAAGTTGGCTTAAGAAAAGACAAAGGAAGATGATATATCATTGCTGATGAATGCTTAATAATTGAGAAAGTCAAAGAACACAAAAAAAGTCAGTATGGGTTTCACTAATTATAGAAAGGCTAACTAATTTAAATAAATAGTAATCACAAAGTAAATGTGATGCTAAAAGTCCTTGTGGCATTAAATTCTCCATAGCTACTTACTAAAACTTGTGGTACTCTCATTTAAGCATTTTAACCTGGATAGGAAATTGGAACAAAGTACATGGTAGACTAGTCTAAATAATTTAGTACTGCTATATTCAAGCAATGCATATGCCAGAGCTAACTCCTATAAATATTCACAATGGAACAGATAAGTAGAAGAGTATATATTATTTTCCTGTAAAACTAATGGTATCATTATAATGGCTGTCAGGTTATTTTTTTTTAACTCATGGGATATTGCAATTTGATTATTATTCGGATGATATAAAATTAATCACAAAATTATAGGGTATAAACAATACAAAAGGATCAGCATTAGTTGATAACAGACCTATACATATATACACAATAAGACTAAAATCTATAAAACATTGAATTGATTAAAACCAAAGTAATGCCAGAATAAGTTGAGAGATAGCTGCATAGAATGTTTTAATTGGGACAAGGCAGGAGCCTTCTTTGGTAAATCATCATCATCATCTCTCCTAAAGTTCCTCATCCTGGTCCAGAGTTCATTTGCACTTATAGCATACACTTAATAAAATGAGCTAGTCTATTCAAAATGTACAAACATTATTGAAAGGTATGGGACTCAATTAAATTATTTTTAATACGAGTTAGATTATATATGACCTCAGTATGAAGTATATAAGACAGCTGAGAAACAAGTTCATTTAATATGATAGAAATTATTTTACAGTAATATGTGCCTCATCACAGATTTTAAATAGGCTCATACATCTTGATAATGTACTGTAAGGTTGATTATTTGATACAAAATGTAGACCATCAAATTTGGTTTATTTGAGGAAACTCTAAGCAAATCATATCTGTTTATTATGAAAATCTGATTTTATACTAAAGAATTATCCTAGACCTGGAAGCAATTCTGAATCCTGCTGATGGGATAATACATTTGGTGCATATATAAGGTCTTGTTATTACTGCACATTTAACATACTGATCCACAAACACCTTTAAAAACATGAGAAATACCCTATTCTATCAATCCTATTTGGTGTACTATTCTGTTTCTAAGCCCACATTAGGACACATTCAGAACAGATGTGCTCCAGCAATTGCTGCTGAGAATCATATTACCTTTGATATTTGAAGCATTATGTAATCATAATGACTAGCACCCATGAATATCTGTGCTAGTCATTATCCTATGTTTTATCTTTCTTTCTTTTCTTTTCCCTTATGTTGTATTTTTAATAATGTAATTTTTAATGCTCCTGTTTTATGACTATATGGATGGGTGTGGTGAATGAATTAAATGTGGAGGTTTGGGGTGAATGGCCGTACCCCCCCTGCTGAGTGTGAAAACAGAAGCAGATGGGGGCCCGGCCATAAATCCTGGCCTGGTTTGAATGTGGTGTCTTGCCTGTTGGAAGCGGGAGGGTCAGCTGGGGTGGGGGTAGGGAAGTCGGGAGTGTCAGAGAGCTGGAATATCACGGTCATAACAGGGAGAGGCAAATATGGTAGGAGCCGGGGGGGGGGTGGGCCACTCACAGGGAACAAGGACTCGCTGCATCAAAGTGATTCCTTGTTCTGGCCCCCCGGACCACTCCCTTACTCCTGGTGATTCGGAGAATCGAGGCCCTAAACTCAGGCTGTTGCTGTTGAATGCCAGATCTGTCGTTAACAAGGCCCCCCTCATTTGGGATTTAATCCTTGAGGAGAGGGCTGACCTGGCATGTATCACTGAGACCTGGCTGGGCCAAGAGGGAGGTGTCCCTCTGTCAGAGATGTGCCCAGACAGGTTTCAGATACTACACCAGCGGTGACATCAGGGAAGGGGTGGAGGAGTGGCAGCCATCATCCGGAAGGGCTTTTGTTCTCGCAGGCTCCCTGCTCCAGAGATTGTCATGTGTGAGTCCCTTCTCTTGAGGCTGGATTCAGGGGTTCAGTTGGGCTTGTTGCTAACATACCTGCCTCCCAGCTACATTGCAACGGCCCTGCCTGTGCTACTCGAGGCAGTAGCCGGGTTGGCAGTAGAGTTCCCCAGGCTTATGGTACTGGGGGACTTTAATCTGCAGTCACTCAGTGAATCCTCAGATGTGGTCCAGGAGTTCATGGCCTCCATGACAACCATGGACCTGACTCAAGTAGTTCAGGGTCCGACCCATAGAGGGGGACACACACTCGACTTGGTGTTTCTCTCGGGGCAATGGAGATGTGATCTGAAATTAGGGGGTATAGACATTCTGCCCTTGTCATGGTCAGATCATTTCCTGCTGAGGCTAGACTTTGGGATGCCATTCCCCCATCACAGGGAGATGGAACCGATTAAGTGGTTCCACCCCAGGCACTTATGGACCCAGAAGGGTTTCAGAGGGACCTTGGGGAGATACCGAATTCCCTGATCCACAGTCCGGCTGATGCCCTAGTCGCTGCCTGGAATAAGACGGTAGTGGGGGCATTAGACCGGGTTGTGCCTTTGCGACCTCTCAATGGCGGCTGATCCAGGAGGGCTCCTTGGGTGCAATTCAAGGTGTTGGTTATTACCTATAAAGCCCTGTAGGGCTCAGGACCAGATTACCTCCTCAATCGTCTCCTACCTTGCGTGTCCCTGTGACCGGTACATTCCCACAGAGTCTGTCTCCTCTGGGTTCCATCAGCCAAACAATGTCGGCTGGTGGGTCTGCGGGAACGAGCCTTCTCTGTAGTGGCTCCGACTCTCTGGAACCAACTAGCTCCTGAGGTCCAGACTACCTCCACCCTACTGGCCTTCCACAAAGCAGTTAAAACCTGGCTTTTCTGGCAGGCATGGGGCCATTGATCTCGCTATTATGATTTAGCGAGATCCGGCCCCAGACGGGATGTGAATGGTTTTTCTTTATAATTTCATTGTTTTAAACTCACTTTTTATCATTCTTATATGTCCGATGTTGTTTTAACGTGATACTTTTATTGTGAGCCACCCGGAATCCCTTGGGAGATGGGCGGCATAAAAATTTAAATAAATAAATAAATAAATAAATAAATAAATAAATAAATAAATAAATAAATAATACAGTTAAATGTGACTATTTTGTGGTGAGTTAGGAAATAGTGGTTTCTTTAAATAGTGCCTGAGCATACTCCAATTCCAGGGGAACAGTTGCAGAATAGAGGCCAATTGTGGTGTGTGTGCTTTACTTTTCTCTTTTCTCTCTTCCTCCACCCTTAGCTCTCCCCCATCATTCTGCCTTGATGACCAAGATCATTTCATTTATCCTGCAAATATTAATTCAGAATGCAAACAAAGTGAGGCAGCTACAAGAGGATATAAATGGAAAATTAATTGAGAAGAAATGTTTAGACATGTATTATATGGTTTTGATGTCATGCATATTCAATAGATAATCGCTAGCTTGATTCACCCAAGGAGAAATATAATGCTCTTGGTGACTCTAATGTCCAGCAGCCAGAAATATATATCATTCATTTTAGAACCCAAAGTTCACTGTAGTAGCAATAATAGCAGCTATTGCTCATACTGGCAGAAAGCGACCCTTATGGATCTGAGTTCTATTAAGGAAACAGCTCAATGTGTATCCACTAAATAAACCGTCAATGGAACATAGATTGTACGGACCAAGATTAGAGGACATATAATGTAACAGATTAGTATTAATATAAAAGATCATTTAAAAACTTAGCTGATATTCTAAAAAACTTTCTGGCTCACCAGGCTATATAGGTAATCCTCAATTTACAACCATTCATTTAGTGACTGTTCCAAGTTACAACAGCACTAAAAAAAGTGACCTATTTTAACGCCTATGTTTTAACGCCTACAAGAGCCACAGTGGCGCAGTGATTAGAATGCATTGCTGCAGGCTACTTCTGCTGACTGCCGGCTGACTGCAATTTGGCAGTTCAAACCTCACCAGGCTCAAGATTGACTCAGCCTTCCATCCTTCCGAGGTCAGTAAAATTGAGGACTCAGATTGTTGGGGGCAATATGCTGACTCTGTAAAATCACTTAGAGAGGCTGTAAAGCTCTGTAAAGCAGTCTATAAGTCTAAGTGTTATTGCTGTTGTTATGACCATTGCAGCATCCCCATGGTCATGTGATTGAAATTCCAGTGCTTGACAACTGGCATGTATTTATGACAGTTGCACTGTCCTGGGTCATGTGATTACCATTTGTAACCTTCCCAGCTGGCTTCCAACAAGCACAGTCAATTCAGAAAGCCAGATTCACTGCACTATTCACTTAACAACTGCAGTGATGTGCTTAACAACTATGGCAAAAACAGGTCAAAAAATGGGGCCCAACTCACTTAACAACTGTCTTGTTTAGCAATGGAAATTTGAGGTTTCATTGTGGTCGTAAGTCAAGGACTACCTGCTTCACCTTCAGGGGGACTTCCTTAAATGGTTGCCCTTCTGCAGACTTTGGAGTGTTTCGTGTTTGCTTGTATCCCATTTTTGGGAACAGGTGATGTCTTTCTGAATATAAGCAAGAAAAAAAAAACATCCCTCATAGCCTTTACACTGAAGTAAAGGAATGAATCCTGTTCAGGGGAATAAAAGAAAATGGCAAAACTTCCTCACTAAGAACTGTACGTTTCTCTTCCCCACTCTCCCATTTAAAAGATATTCTTAGATATCCAGCCAGTGGAACATTATTGTATAATATGAAAGTCCATATCCTTCATTGTGCAATTGTAGTTATTCAAATTAGCTGGATTTCCTCCTTGCTATGTGTTTGTGTTGCCCAGCATTGCATTACTCATGATTTCTGAGTTTCTCAAGATGGGGAAAGAGTGCAGGCTTCCCCCTGCACCAAAAAGAAATCAGATGTAACCATATGATTAATTCAACATTCTCTGTGCAGGCTGTTTCGCTGAAATATACATGCCATTCTGCACATCAGTAAACACAAGCATACATATCAGTATATAACAGGCCTAATTATATACAGTACATCACTCATTTCATTGGATTGAGATTGATCCTAAAAGATCACGCCTTTTTGAAACACATGCGTTTATTAAACACAAGAAGTTATTGAGTTACAAGCCTCCTCCAATGGAAGCAGAGAGTTTGCCCTTCAGTCTGCAGTACACTGCTAGGGATGGCAACATTCTAGCTGATATCAATCAATCAGAGCTGGAAGGGACCTTGGAAGTCTTCTAGTGACTAGTCCAATCTCCTGCTCAAGAAGGAGACCCTATACCATTTCACACACTGTCCAATTTTTTCTTAAAAACCTCCAGTGAGGAGGTATCTACAACTTCTGAAGGCAAGCTGCTCCACTGGTTAATTGTTCTCACTATTAGCAAGTTTCTCCTTAATTCCAGGCTGCTTCTCTCCTTGATTAGTTTCCATCTATTGTTTCTTGTCTTGCCTTCTGGTGCTTTGGAAAATAAGTTGATTCCCCCCCGTTCTTTGTGGCAGCCCCTCAAATATTGGAGTATTGCTATCATATCACCCCAAGTCCTTTTTTTCTCTAGACTAGCCATACCCAATTCCTGCAACCATTCTTCAAAAGCTTTTGTCTCCAGACCTTTAATACTTTGATTCTGCTCTACTTTGGCTTCCTGCCTTATCTTTTCAAATTTTTTTCAGTATGGCAATTAAAAATGCTACAAGGATAAGCAAGCAACAGATTTAAGTATATAGTCTGTAATAACACCATGAGGCATTTTTGGAATATAAAACAGCTGATGGTTATTACCTAGTGCTTTGTAATTACCCACAATCCCAAGAAAACATTTTCTGAGTATGCCCATACTTTCAAAGTTTCAGATGTGTCAGTGCCCACTCACCTCCAAATTAAGGATTTCTGCTTTAGCTAATCTCTCAAAGGTCTATGGTTTGTCTAGCTCTCTGACATGATGGAATGGGAATGTCTACATAACACCCAAACTTCAATATCTCCAGTGGATTCTCATTGGTTAAGAGTCTGGAAAACAAAAACATAATGGAAACAGATAATTAATGTTCTCTTCACTATGGAAAGTGAATTAAAATACAAGTACCTCCTTCAACTTTCTTGTAGAGTATTTATGCGATTAACTGTAATGTATTGGCTTTGGATTTTCAGAGTGACCCTATCAGTTTGACTAAGTTTTGCAAACGTACAGAGTTTTACTAAGTATTAAGAGTAGTTCAATGTTATGAAATAGGGTAGCATTATAGTTCATCAATAGTTCATCGCAGAAACTTTTACGAGTGACACTTGATTTGGTCACAACTTTCTTCTCTATCAAGAACTACTTTTGACTTCTTCCTCTTACCATAATATATTCTGATAAATCCTAGAGTACTGGAAGTCGTTGTTGCTGTTATGGCATTGTTACTGAACAGGGTGTGGAGGGAAATTTTCCATTACACTTCCAATCTGCTCACTCAGATTTCTTGATTAAACTGGTGTTTTTGTATTCCTTTCTTTTATATGGCTGTTCAATGTTTTGGAGACAGTTCAAAGTTGTTTCAGATTTTTAACTTGTTTTTATTGTTCCTGAATTATTATTTTAGTAATATTAATGTAATGTTGCTTTTGGTTAATTGTATCTTATTTTAAGGCTAGTTTAAGGATGAAAGGAGTGGGATAGAAAATTATAAATACTTTCTTAAAATAAGTGATGGCAAAAAGTTCATAAACTACATGGGAGTTGTTCTAAACTTTATTTTTTGTCCCAGTGCTTTCTTACAATATAAAAGCTATTGTTTTCTAGAAGAGATAATCCAAATGGTGGTACATTGATATAAAGAAGAAGTAAAAAAAATGAAGATTAAAGTCTTCACTAAGATGGACTCCCTGGAATTTAAAGGAGGAAACTCTCTCTACACAGCCCCCCTCAATGTAAGATGGGGCAAGTTTCTCTCTCTTCCTCCAGAAGTCCAACACCATCTCTTTGGTCTTGCTGATGTCCAGGTGCAGGTTTTTTTTAAGGCATCATACTAGACATTGGGAAACTCTGAATTCTAGTGCTGCCTTAGGTACAAAGCAAAACTGGGAGAGTTTGGGCAATTCACTTTGCAGTCCTAGGAAGAAGGCAATGGCAAACCATTTCCCAAAAAAACCTTGCCAAAAAAATTGCAGGCCTTATTCAGGCTGCCAACAGGAGTCAATGTTGACTCAAAGAGATGTAGGCTAATGAATGGTAAGATAAAAGGACCTTTAACACCAGCTTATACCTGGTGATTGTTTATTGTTTGTTTATTTATTGTAGTAGATATTTGAAAACACCATTAAGAAAAGCCCCGCAACTTAGGCATCCTCCTGGATTCACGGCTGTCCTTAGAGGATCATCTGACAGCCGTCTCCAGGGGGGCTTTTGCACAGGTTCACCTGGTGCGCCAGTTGCGCCCTTTCCTGGACCAAGATGTCTTATGCATAGTCACTCATGCCCTCGTCACTTCAAGACTGGACTACTGCAATGCCTTCTACATGGGGCTGCCCTTGAAGAGCACTAGGAGGCTCCAACTGGTCCAGAATGCGGCCGCCCGGGTGGTTATGTTACTCCCATGTTACACCACTTCTGCGCGAGCTGCACTGGCTCCCAGTTGTCCTCCGCGTGCGTTTCAAGGTGCTGGTTGTGGCCTATAAATCCCTACATGGCTTAGGCCCAGGGTACTTGCAGGATCACTTTCTGCCGCAATCGTCCTCCCAGCGACCGGTGCGCTCTCACAGAGTCGGCTTCCTCAGGGTGCCTTCAGCCAGCCAATGTCGGCTGGCGGCCCTCAGGGGGAGGGCGTTCTCTGTGGGAGCGCCGACCCTGTGGAATGAGCTCCCCATTGACCTTCGGACCGTCCCTGACCTTCGCTCCTTCCGCTATGACCTGAAGACGTGGCTGACCGTTTTAAATCTTTTTATACTGTCAAAATTTTTTACATTTAAATTTTAACTTGACTGATTTAGCTCCTCCTTTAATGTTTTAATGTTGTCATTGTTTATGTTTGATTGTTTGTGTTTCCTTCTACATATGTTTTTATAGTTTGATGTCAGTATTGTAAGCCGCCCTGAGTCCTTCGGGAAAAGGGCGGCATAGAAATACGATTATAAATAAATTATAAATAAGAATGAAATATTTTGGGAACTATTAAAAAAAAGGCAGAATATTATAATTTCCCTGATGGAGAAATGGAGAAACGTATTTTTTTAGAGGCGGGAAGCAGCTCCCAAGTCTTTCGCAATAGCCCACAGCGGGTGCCAGCGCTTAAGGAGATAAAGGGCTTATTGAAAGAGGAAGCCGATTATCTAGATGGCTCCATTCATAAGCAAAGCAAACACTGCAGGCAGAAATCCACTCAAGACAGGATATTTTGAAACGCCTTACGGGAAAGTTTTGACAGCTGACGAAAGCAGAATGGTAGGAATTAGTACAGCGGCCTCCTCACCGAAGATCCAGCACAGGACTAAAGCCATTAGCCACAATGGGAATTGCCCAACACCCTTTCAGAACACAAGCCCTTTTCATTGCACAATCCACCCATCCACCCAGCAGCATTTCAGGATCTGTATAAAAATCCTGGCACTTCATTTAGCTAATTGGTCAGCTGCCCCAGAACCTAGTGGTTCAATTCACCAATAAACGAATCTTCCTTCCAATCGGCTTCCAGGTTGTCCCCAGCATCTTTCTCCTAGCTTGGAACTGAAGCGGATGGATATTGCTTCCAACAAAAGGAAGGAGGAATTTGCATCTCTCAAGAGTCGGCCCCAAATCTTGCTTTCAAGACTGCAACTCTTTCTGTTGTGAATTCTGTTGAACTCAAGCCTTCTTTCTGTTATTTGTGTGTGTGTGTGTGTGTGTGTGTGTATGCTTCCTACAACTGTATGTGGATTTATTCAGCATTTATCCAGCAGGTTCTGACAGGTTCTGGAGAACTGGTAGCAGAAATTTTGAGTAGTTTGGAGAACCAGCAAATGCCACCTCTGGCTGGCCCCAGAGTGGGGTGGGAATGG
>JANHFM010007802.1:10605-20768 GCA_032468115.1 Grayia smithii | reverse complement strand
TCTGGGAGATGGGCGGCATATAAATATGATAAATAAATATGATAAATAAATAAATAAATAAATAAATAAATAAATAAATAAATAAACCACCGGGCAGATTTTCAACCCAACCCAGAAACAGGTAACTCGGCTACTCCTTACCTTAAAACCTTATAGTGTAATTCTTTTATATCTTTTTTTATTGTGAGCCGCCCGGAGTCCTCTGGGAGTTGGGCGGCATATAAATTTAATAAATAAATAAAACGATTTGATTCCCCCAAAAAGGAAGAAAAACAACACCAACCACCCAGGTAGAAATGTCTTTGGGAGGGGAGGGCAAAATTCCGGAACGACCTGTGAAAGCCAGAGGGAGGTCAAGAAGGAATGCAGAAGCCAGGAGGTCGCCAAGCAGCTTCGGTCACGTTCACTCACGTCTTCCATGGGGCTCGGAGGCACGCCCCCGGCCAGCTCTACGACGATTGGCGCGTATGTGGGCCGAGGACCAAGGGGCAGGGCCAAAGGCGCAGAGGGCTCGACAAATCTGCTGGTTATAAAGCTTCGGTCTCAGGCGGGCGCCAACGCCGGCGCGGTAACAAAGCTGGTTCTTGCGCGCAGCTCTCCTTCCGAGATCTTTCGCCGCGATGGCTGTTCGTAGCAGTTTCGCTCGGCTCCTACAGCAAACGGGCTCCCCTCTGCGGGTCCCTCGGAAGCTCTCCCATTCGGTGGCCATCATTGGGGCACCTTTCTCCCGGGGCCAGGTAGGTGGGCATCGTGGGCAGGGGATTAGGCCGGAGCATCGATTTGTCCGTCCGAGAATGCGAGAGGGAGACTGCAGAGGTGGGGGCGGAGGAGAGGGAAAAGGGATGCTCCGAAGATGAATGATCTATTTATCCTTCGGGTCCGATCCAGTCGATCGCCCTAAGCAGGAACAAGGCTGCTCCACGCGGTCGTGTTGCGAAGCCTGCAGTGATGATGAGGGGAAACGGTGCGGCGGTGGGTGTCGGAAGCCAGGAGGGAAAGGTTGGGATGGAGCTTTCTAGAGAATTTGGCTGGCTGGCGGGGAAGAGGAGCAGCGGCGGCGGCGGCGACAGAGGATGCTCGTGGGAACTGGAAATTTCCAAGCGGTCGCGTGAACTCATTGATGTCGCTTCCCGCGGGTGTTGCTTGGAATCACGGCGCGGGTCCTTTTTTTTTTGTCTTGCAGAAAAAAAGAGGAGTGGATCACGGTCCTGAAGCGGTGCGGAATGCAGGACTGGTCGGAAAGCTCTCCAGCATGGGTAAATGGGGAAGGGCGGGACGGGAGCCCTTACCTTTAGGGAAGGGATCTGAGTTCTCTGTTTCTGGTCCTGCCTAACTTCCCTCCACCCAATCGTTCATACGATATGATTCACCATGAGTCTACCGTCTGAAACATTAAGGTTATTGCTCAACCTGGGGCCTTCCAGATAGTTGTGTGGCCATTGTTCTAATGTTGCCCAGCCATCATCCAGTTTAAGGAAAGGAGAAACGTTATAGTATATTACGCTCAATCTGTAGCCCGCTCTCTTATGGCTCATTGAGGGGGGGGGGAAGGGAGGAAATAATGGAAAGCTGTAGTCCAATACATTTGAAAGACATCATTGCGGAAATTGATTTATGAGATCCTACTCATTTTCAAGGCATAGACAAGAAGATCATCAAGCAAAAGTGAATAGTTTGAAACAGACTTCAATAATTCCAAAACATACTATGCTATTCAGTCTTCTTAAAATGCCATCAAACTAAATCTTCCTAATCTCCGAGTTAAATATGAACTCAGTACTAGCCTCTTTTTGAAACCATCAGATTACCACAAAGATAACTAACATAAGTAAAACAGTAGAAGTTCTTTTTTTAAAAAATCCAAGTTATCTCGAATTAAAGCACAGGTCACACATTTACACTAGCTGATATGTACTCAATCATCCAGAGCTTAGTTTTGTCGCAGTCAGTAAAAATTATTAGTAGTTACAACATTCCAGAGATTCCTGAAGGAAAACTGAAATTCAGAGTTTAATGATACTTCAGTGTAAAAAGTGAATATCATTCTGTGAAGATGACTGCAATACATGTCTATTATTAACTAAGAAGTTTCATTAAACATTTCAACTTCTAATTTATTTTATTAAAGGGGCTGTTAAGTGCCAGAGGATAAAAAATTGTTTATTCAAAAGTAGTGAAATAGGAAATCCTTCAAAAGTAGGATAGATGAGTAAACTTTATCTGATGTT
Source organism: Grayia smithii (assembly GCA_032468115.1). NCBI lineage: Eukaryota > Metazoa > Chordata > Lepidosauria > Squamata > Grayiidae > Grayia > Grayia smithii. The sequence continues at coordinate 18,540 of JANHFM010007802.1, read as the reverse complement.
AAAATTGTAAAAATGACTTTAACTGACGAAACCTTGACGTTGACAACTGAGTCATAACTATTGAGTAAAAAAAAATAAGGAAGTAATCTAAGAAGTATCTGTAGGAAACCCATATAAGATATATGAAAGGAAGAAATACATAATATTTAGTTGGAAAATGAAACAAAACTTTTTAGTAAGCTAAGGACTACATTATCAGTCTTAATGCCCACTCGCCGTATGCAACATTCCCTGCTTATAGTGTCCTTATAATTTTGGATACATTTTGACTAGAAGTTCATATATAAACCTTCATGTCCAAGGAAAAATGATGAAAAGTAATAATTAAGTATTCTAACAATCTTGAAAAGTAGTAAGGCTGAAGATTTAAATGAAATAACTGAGAAAATTTAAAGATGTGGTTTTCTTGTGGAGGTGTTGTGTGATTTGTTCATGTGAGAAAGTTAGTGCTATGACTGATAGTTGAAATAATGCTATTATTGTTCCTCTGTATAAAGGAAAAGTTACCAAGAGTGAATGCAAAAACTACAGAATTACTTTGTTAAGAGTCCCTGGAAAGGTGTTTGAATCTTGAAAGTCTTTAAGAGATGACAGTGTAAGAAATGCAATGTAATCCCAGCCTTTGTTTTAAGCAAACCATTAAGAAAGGAATGTACGTGAAAAATAAAATCTATTGTGCTTTGTAGATTTAAGAAAAACATAAGAAAAGCAAACAAACTTGAAATATACAATGTAGAGTTGAAACTGGCTGCTGAATGCAGTATGTACATGTACATCTATTCATAGAAGTAAAATGCATGAAGATGAAATAAATGCTTAGTGAGTGAGTTGGCACTGAACAAGGAAAAGGGTTTGGATATAAGTGTTTATGGATAAACAGATAGAATGCTTGTAGTGATTGTATAGGTGTGTTACTTCAGAATTTGAATGTGGAGTATGTGCAGATTATTTTTGGTTGAGAATATCGAAGTGATTTTCAGCAAATGTTAAAGATGCTGTATGATGCAACAAGGAAACTGAATCTGAGAATTAATACATTGGATCAACATAGTCGGGCTTGACAGGAACTATAGAGCAAAACACAAATTGTGAAAAAATGTCTAACTGGATAGTATATTTAATACAGATGGGAGAATGAATGAAAAAAAACTAATGATGGTACAAATGCTGGTAGGAAAGTAGAAGGTAATACATGTTCAGTGGTGAAAAATGAATGTTTGTTGAAAGAAGGGAAAACTGCAGTGTATAAGAATGTACTTTTGGCCACTTCATTATACCAGAGAGTTGGCATGCCAGAAGAAACTTTGCCTTAGAAATAGGATACTTCAGGTGCATTTGTGGAACAAGAAAAAGTAGCGTTGAGAAGCAATGGGTGTTGAATAAATGTAGAGAGAATACAATAAGTGATTAGTATGAAAGATATGGTTTATTGACATGGAAGGAAGGAATAGGGGTTGACTTGCTCCTGAAAGACTAGTGGTTGAGAGGAAGAGAAGACTAAAGAAATCATGGTTTGATGGAACTAATAAGATCACAAAGAGAGAACTAACAAACCTAAAGAAGAGGCAACACATGCAGTGGAAGTGAGGATAGTAGGCAAGAGTATAAAGATATGCAGAGATGTAGACCATGCACACTTCATACTGGATCATTAAATTGCCTCTATATATGTGACACTACAATTAGCATCTGTATAGCAACCTTCCCAAGTGCATGTGTTGGACCAAGATTTCTTCAGCTGCTGGATCTTTAGGAAGTCTAGGAATTGGTTCAACACATCTGAAGGGGACCATAATGTAGAAGATTGTTATTTTAAATAAATAGCCTGAAATCATGCACACCTTGCCACAGTATCTATGATGACAAGGTAGCCATCAATCTGATGTCTCCATTGAAACCTTTTTTCTGTCTCAATTGACTTTAATTCCTTAATAGACCTTACTTTTTTTTCCAGTAGTTAAGAGCAGTGCAAAACACCAATCTCTCTGATGTGTTTATTCGTGTTAATGCCTCTGAACTCCACAGAAATGTTCTTAGAAAATAGAGAGTGTTTGCAGCTCAGTGCTTTAGGTGATGGTTGAGTCCACCTACCGATAAAAAGAGAAAAAGTATGTTGAAGTTTGTTAATTTAAAACATTTGTATAGCCACCCCTCTTAAAACAACACTGGGTGGCTTACAAACAGCAAGTATTAGTAAGCATATTAAGAGAAGTGGATGGGGGTAATGCACCTATCTTCTGGCAAATGAAGTGCCATGATTGGCAATACCTATCAGAGCAACCATTTTGTGAGGGTGCTCTCATATTTTCACAATCTCAAACACTTTCTTTGCCCAAAAAAGTTTCTACATCTGTGCCATAAGATTCACTTATAGTACCAGGACTCTACGGGAATCATTCATAAGAAAACAATAACAATTCTAAATTCCATCTTATTCTGTCACCAGACAAAATTAATCTATACAACTCTGCTTTCTTCTCCCATTGTTCTCGTTCCTAGGTTGTCAGGTATATGATTTTGGAGACTTAAGTTTCACCCCAGTGCCCAATGATGAACTGTACAATAACCTGGTCAAGTACCCACGCTCTGTAGGATTAGCTAGCCAACTTCTGGCTGATGCTGTGAATGGAGCTGTGACAGCTGGGCATAGCTGCATAACCATTGGAGGTGATCATAGGTGAGTTAGGAAAAGTGAAACTACCATATGACTTTTATATAAAGACCATCGACGTAAATGTTTTATATTTACACCCATTAAATGCTTGCTTGAAAGTAACTAACATGAACAGTATAAAAAGAGGTGTTGAGTCCTAAAAATATTTTGGTTATAGCAGTTGGTGAAATTCCACAAATGATGGGCCTGGCAACACTAGATCTGAGAATGATTTGGGGGACTAGATGATGTTGTATCCATTTAAAGTTATACTGTAGGACCTATAGTAATGGTAGGTAGGTAATAGATATACTACTATTGTACTAAACAAAAAGTAGTCAGTCCTGAATTTTTAAAAAACCCTCTTTTAGACAGGAACACACATCTGCTTCCACTTCTCAGTGAGCCTAGAACAACCTTCCTACATTCCTAATCTATTCCTACATTATTTGAGGAAGCCTGTATTACCAGAATGCCTCTAAATTCCAGCTGCTGGAGAGCAGTGGAAGATGGCTGTGATGCGGTTATCATGCTTAGCTTGAGGATCTGGTTGACACTTAGAAAAAACAGATTTTTCCATCTGATACATATTGTGGACACTTTGGAATATTGACTGTAAGGCATGTACATTTTACCATCAATGAGGACCCAAATTGACACTGTAAATTGCTTAGAGTGGGCTGTAAAACAGTGTGAAGTGGTATGTAAGTCTAAGTACTATTGCTATCTATCTCGGCTATCTAAATGGTGCTGATTAAACTGATGTAGAGAATGTGATAATGTAAAGGTATATACTGATTTCACATTTATCCCTAACCCCTCAGTGGCAAGGCATTGTGGGCAGGATCATATGCATGATATGCATTGATATGAATTTAAGCACAGTTGTCGTATACATTTGACTTCCAGGTGATTCTGTTAGCCCACATTTATCAGATAGTCTAATTCCACTTTCCCCAATTTAGACAAGGCTGATATAAATCTGAACTATTTTCCCTTACAGCTTAGCACTTGGCTCCATCAGTGGACATGCAAGGCAGTACCCACATCTCTGTGTGATCTGGGTTGACGCCCATGCTGATATTAACACTCCACTCACAAGCCAATCAAGAAATCTCCATGGACAGCCGGTTTCATTTCTTTTAAGAGAACTTCAGGATAAGGTAAGTTGGGATTGCATGGTGATGTAACAAGGAATAGCACTTATTGAGCTATCAGTACTTTTTTTAAATTGGAAGTAAATTTTAGAGATCAGAGAGGTGACATCATATTTCTCCTAGTTACTAGTTTGTAGGGACATATGTCCTGAACATCCAAGAGTGGTGTTCTTTGGGATATATTATTGGGCACATAATTCATAAAGATGCAAGCACCTCTATATTGAGTTAGTCAACATGATTTGAGATTGGGTGGCTATTAGTTTACTATATGGCAATTCTATCATACAATCCTTTCAGAATAACACACGTGCTTAAATAGTCCTCATTTAGTGACTGCCTCATTTAGTAACCATTTGAAGTTATAATGATGGCAAAGCAATTTTACAACCATTCCTCACATTTATGTCCTTTGCAGAACTGTACATGTAAAGCAAAGGTAAGCTGAAGAAAGATCATAAGCACGGTCATGTTTTACTTAGTGACCACTTTGCTTAACCGACCAAATTATAGTTGCTAAATGAGGATTACCTGTATTTTCTATCTGCTAGGATTAGTCTGTTATTTGATGAATTGTACCTGAAAGTTAATGGCTGTACCTGCCGATATTCCTGCAATTTTCCTTCCAAAGGAATGATCATCAATGGATGTGTTTTGTATTCCCCACCCCCCACAATTTAAAGAACACTTGTTTGACCATACCCAAAGTACTATCAACTCAAGATATGGGGAGAATTTGATAGCTAGATTTACCGATACTTCCTGCTTTCAGCACTCAATAGGGTTATCATTCTTACCCAAACTGAGCAAGTTAAAATAACACTGTAGCTAAATACTCTGATTACATCTAACTCTTGGAAAGTAGTACAATCAGCTAAATCTTAATTGCCTCTAGGGCAGGGATAAAAGTTAACTTGGTTTCATCTTTTTTTTTTAAACTCTCATTAACCCTAGTCAGCTTGGCAATGGACTCCGATTCAAAAGAAATTTATCTAACAGCATACACTCAGTAATCTGAATAAGCATTATAAAAGGGCACAGCAGGATCTGATGTTCTCATCAAGACAATGAAATTTCCAATTGTTTTGTATAGGAGTGCAATGACATGTAGAAAAGAGGCATACTTTGCAGTACAACACTGCTTTCCACAGCCACATTCTTTTTTTCACCTCCCTGTGGAGCCCTCTGGCCATCAGTGCAATTTGTAATACAGATAGTCCTCGACCTACAACAGTTCTTTTAGTTTGACGTTACGACGGCACTGAAAAAAGTGACTTACGACCATTTTTCACACGTATGGCCATTGCAGCATCCCTATGATCACATGATCAAAATTCAGATGCTTGGTAACTGACTCAGACGGTTGCAGTGTCCCAGGGTCATGTGATCACCTTTTGTGACCTTCTGACAAGCAAAGTCAATGGGGAAACCATCGTGTTAGTAACTTAATAACTGCAGTGACTCACTTAATAACTGTGTCAAGAAAGATCATAAAATGGTACAAAATTCACTTAACTGTCTCACAACAGAAATTTGGGGCTCGATTGTGTTCGTAAGTCAAGGACTACCTATATGTATTTCAGTATTAGAATGTTTTCAAAAGCTTGTTTTGGATTCCAGCAAATTTTATGTAAGAAAGTGAGCAAGATCAAGTTCTTTTATTGGGAATGGTGATATGTGTTTGGCCTGGGCTGGAGAAAAAAAAGGAAAAAATATAGTATCTGTAATCTATTACAAGTTATTTTTGTGGAAGAGAAAATGTTACATGACTGTAGCAATATCAACTAAAACAAGATTTCTATAACAGGATATTGGGGAGGGGGGTAGTCTATACTAAAATCATGTTGAGTTGGCAAGGTCATGGCATTCAAACAATATTTCCTAGACCAGTCTTTTTAGGATCATGTTTTTGTTATTTTGAAGGTGCCAGTGCTTCCTGGATTTTCCTGGCTGAAGCCCTGTCTTTCACAATCAGATATTGTATATATTGGTCTGAGAGATGTTGATCCTGCTGAACAGTAAGTACATGATATCTAGTTTAAATGAATGCTATTATTCCTTTCCTCCCAATTCGTAGCAAAATTATTGCTATATTCTAGAGTGACTGCAAGGGTATTTAACTTTAACCTATTTTCTCAAAACAGTTATATTCTGAAGAATTATGGCATTCAGTATTTTTCAATGAGACATATTGATAATCTTGGAATCCAGAAAGTGATGGAAAAAACATTTGACCATCTTTTGGGAAGGTAATATGTTTTGAAGAATATTTGTTAGGCAATTAAATAAACCAGAAACTTGATCATTAGCAACCATTAGCCATAATCTACCAAGTACTAGGATAAGTAATCTATTGCAGGTGAACTGTATTTAGTAAACAAAAGTATTATCTTTTGTCAGAGGGCCAAGACCAATCCATCTGAGCTTCGACATTGATGCCTTTGACCCATCACTGGCTCCAGCAACAGGGACAACTGTCTTAGGTGGATTAACGTATCGTGAAGGCATGTACATTTCTGAGGAAATACACAACACAGGTAAAAACCACTTAAGCATCTTTTTTAAAAATTTGAGTTAAGGTAACAAGAATCACAAAAATTGTAATTATATGCTTGCAGGATACTACAAAAATATTCAGAAATGTTTAAATCAAAATGTTAACAAAATAAATCTAATAGAAGCTTGGATACTTTTATTCTCTCTATATATCTTTCAACGATTTATGAGGCATCCTGTACTGAAGACGACAATAGCAGTGTTTTTCAAGCTTTCAGATGGCACCCAATTTAGTTTTCCTAGTTAATTAAAAAAAAAATTACAGGCTATGCTGCCAAATTTTAGCATAAGCTATATGGAAACGTAACTTAGAGAAGTGAATGTTCCTAGTTCATCCCCCAGTACTCCCTTTTGTTATGTGTATTTATATTAGACTTCTCCAACCTTCTTATCAGGGAGTTTTAAAGGCATATATCATATTTTAAATATTTAACCATTCATCTGCTCTTGGCAACAACAAAACATAGAAAAAGGAAATAAAACTATTGGAAATTACTATTGCTCTGGATAAAAGTAGGATTGAAGTGTGATGCAACATGTAATGAGACAGATCTGTTATTTGGCTGAAGGGGTTTTTTTTTTTGTTTAAATACTGCAAATTTCTGTCCCTTGCTACAAAATAACTCACTGCCTTCACTTTCTCAGGCCTGCTTTCAGCTATGGACCTTGTAGAAGTAAATCCATTCCTTGGAGCTTCACAGGAAGAAGTGAACGCAACAGCTGGTTTGGCAGTAGATGTGATTGCTACAAGCTTTGGGCAGACAAGAGAAGGAGCACACATTGTTTTTGAGAACCTACCAACACCTAGTTCACCGGATGAATCAGAAAATGAAGAGCAAGTCCGGCTTTAGGATCTCCCAAGTGGCAGCAGATGCCATACAAAGGGCATTATGTATAGTTCTGCTGATCTACTAAACAAGTGGACAGAACAAAAATCAAGTGTACTGCATTCTGAAGCCTTCACTCAGCTTTGGAGATTTTTTTTTTCAGTTGGGAAGTCAAACTGTGCCACAAATTAATCAATATCTTCAGTATAAATGACTATTGTATTATATTGCAGATGTAGTTCACGGTTTGTCTTTTCTCCAGCCACATCTCCTCCTAGTAGCGCTGCACCATTCTCAGAAGGACATGTCAAGACTGACAACAAGCCAGCACTATATTTTAAACGTAGTAAAATACAATCCATCTTTTCAATCTGTAGTCAGACAGCTATTGCCAAGGAATATCCATATAGCGGATTGAAGACAGCAAACGAGAAAAGCTGCAACTCTTCAAGGCTTAGTGAAGAACTTGTAGTAGACAAGACCTCCCAGGATGATTACCTCCAGGATGATGATGACAGAGAGTAACAATTTATTTGTCATAAGCCTAAAAGAAAGAGACACAAACATTGTTGGGTTTTTTTAAACTGCAAGTCATTACCATTTATGGAATTATGGTGACCACAGAAACCATCCAATTTCATTTTAGATAAAGCAAATCGCATGTTTACTCAAAAGCAGATCCCTTTATGTACTGCAAATTTTAAGGAAAATCCTAGTTAAATAGGTACGGGGGTTACCGCAA
>JANHFM010007801.1:25664-36451 GCA_032468115.1 Grayia smithii | reverse complement strand
TTAGGGTGGCAGGGAAAGTCCCCTCTCTCAAAGAAGCGTTGACAATGGCCTGGATCCAGGCTCCAGTCACCTCTCTGGTTGCTGCAACAAGCAGCTTAGGCTGCTTAGAAGTTCTTAAGGTGTTGTATTTGAACTAGATTTATTGGTATCTGATGGCAGCAATTGTTTTTCCTGGTACCATAGTCTCTATCACTTTTTAGGCTGTCCGCTGGTGACCCATGATACTTCCTGATCTGAAGAAACCCCATAGGATGACTTTCCATGGGGAATCTTCCCTCAGAATTTAATTACAGCATGAGAAAAACCCATCACTGAATGAATGAGTGGACGTTCTCAGGCATGTCCTTGCTGATTTGATAAATAAGAATTTTTTTAAAAAAAGCCTAACCCCCCTCCCCAATGAGAATGACACTGATCTTTAATTTCTGTAAGAGTGAAATTTTTCCTCATCAAATTGAAAGAAAATGAGAAAAAGGGCAGGGCACAATAAGCACAAGAGTAATTCCAACAGCTTTTCCTCTGAGCTATCAACTGAGAAACAAGAAAAACAACAAACTATTTTTGAGAACTGCTCATCTGATTTTTCATCTTCTCAAGCATTGATAATTCGGAAGGCTTTAGTTATAGAATGAGTTTAGTTATATAACCTCTAGGCCCGGGTGGCGAACCTGTGGCACGCGTGCCAAAAGTGGCACGTGGAGCCATTTCTCCTGGCACGTGAGCCGTTGTTACCTGCTTGTGTGCATGCGCGCATTTTGGCTCTCTTGTGCGTATGCGCACATGGTTGCACATTCGTGTGAGACATCCAGCACGCAGCATGCGCATGCGTAGATGGAGCGGTTGCGTGCATGCCACAGAGGGGCGTATATGCGACTGCTCTGTGCATGTGCAGTGGCGCAGTTGCGTGCACAATTTGGCGGGTGTGTGTGCCTGAGAGCTCTGCGCATGCGCAGATGATGTTGTTGCACACGCTGCAGGGGGCGTGCGCGACAGCTCTGTGCATACGCAATGGTGCAGTTGTGCACGTAAGTCGGGGCTGGGTGGCACGTGAGCTGAAAAAGGTTTGCCATCACTGCTCTAGGCCATCTGCTGTGGCCTAGAGGTGGAGCTCTTGCTTCACAATCAGGAGGTTGTGAGTTCGATCCTAGGTAGAGGCAGATGTAGGGTCTTCTGCTTGGGCAGAGGGTTGGACTAGATGACCTGCAAGGTCCCTTCCAACTCTGTTAATCTATTAAATGGTCATCTTCAGACATGAGCTATCCAGACTATTGCTCTCAATGCAGTGTAAAACAATCCTAAAAGCTTAAGAGAATATTGATGGTCCATTTTATTCAGCAGAAGAGTGAGTAAAATGCAGAAATTGCTTTATTCTACACAGAAACGAAGCAATTACATTCATTATTAAGTTTTTAAAGTGTATTTAAATTACAGTGAAATAGTTTGCAAAAATAGAAATCATCTTGTCAACATTAATACTAAACCAGCTTCTGAAAAGATAAATTATTTTTTTTTCCTGGGTTCACTCCCTTATTTACAGTATGCTCATAAAAAGCATCCAAGTCAAGGGGAGGAATTTATGAGCTTCTTGATAATAGGTCTCTCCTCTTTTGTAGTTCTCAGATGACATACCTGTCACAAGCAAAATGACCCCTTTCTATCAGCTGCTCTCCTTGGCCATTGGCTGCATTTGTTCGATGTTTCAACATCAACAGCACTTGTTCAAAATCCTCATGTTGTTTCAGGAGACTCTGAGTTGAATCCATGTGATCCTGAAGGAAAGACCCTAAGAGTTATGATATCACCATAATATTATTTCATGCTTATCTCCAGAACATGTGAATGCTCTGAAACTTGAGCTAGCTGAGTGAGGGTAAAATGTATTTTAAAGAATTTTAATTTAAAAAAATAATAATAATTAGTATTTACCCCAAGATTATCAGTCTGAAAAAAGGCCTCATGGCTGGAGATAGCAGCAAGGATTGAATCGGTTTCTTTGATGAATTTATGCAATGCTACATTTTCCTGTAGCTTCTTCTGTCGCTCCATCCATAACTCATCCAATTCATTTCTTCCTTGAACAATTCTGTCTATATATTTACCAACATCAAGAGCTCCAACGTTGGATGAACTATCTGCCAGCTTCTCACCTAATTCTTTCAGCTGTTTAAATCTGTCCAAGATTCCAAAACAATTGCTTATGTAACATCTTTCTTTTGTTTGAATAGTATCTACACATATTCATGTTTTAAGGTTTTGAGAGTTACACATGCTTCCTTACAGAGGCATAACTGATTAAATATATCTATTCAATATTCTATTCTCAGATAGACAAGGATGATAGCATTCAATTGTTATTGTGGAATATGCAGTATTGTCCTGGTTCTTACATTGCATTAAAATATTATGTTATTTTTGGTTTAGAGAGTTTTGTTAATTCATCCATTTTAGATTGTAACCATCATATCCGACTTACTAGGACTTAATATTTTACATAAAGTCAATAATGCTAGCCAATAACTATGCACAGTGTTTGTAACACACACGCCCTCTGCCTTTGGTGACTCAAGTAATATATGATTAGAATGAGTAATCACCTCTGATAGTCCTTTTTTATTACAGTAATTATGGTTTAAAACTGTCCAAATAGGTACTGCAGATTGTATCATGATTACTATCTCAGCAATTCTTATTGTTACTACATGGTCTTATAAGTACCTGTGATTCTGACTGTGTATCTCTTTTAGCAAGTCCTGGTGTTCTTTCAAGAGCTGTTCTGCAGAGATCACATCTATACACATCTCTTCACTTGTCAGTTTCTCCTTCATACCACCAATCCACAAGAGAAGTCTGTGGCTCTCTTGCAGAAAAGCTTGTTGATCCCTTGCTATCTCCAAAATCACCTTCTTCTCTTCTGCTTTTAACTTTAACATTAATAATAGATTCTCCATGTATTCTCCATGTTCTTTTATGATATGACTCTCTGCAGGATTAGAATCTTGGATTCTGTGTAATGAAGCCAGAGACACATTCTTGAGTTAGAATTAATTCCAATTATTAACCAAAGTTGAATTTCCCTGAAAAAAGATATGCCTGATATATTGTCCTGAATACTGTTAATTCATTGATTTTGTTCCACATCTAAATATGATAAATATAATATAATAAGATAAATTCCCATGATTTGGGAATTGGTGTAAACATATTTCCAGAAAATTAATTAGAATACCGGTATGTTAGCTTCTGCTAAGAGATACTAGCTGAAAGTTAATTCTTGTTATGAACTCATCATCTCGCTGAATGAAGAGCTGCCTTCCTAGATTGCTGTATTAATTGAAAATATTAAATTGATGTGAAATGTCTTGTGTATTTAGGGAAATGATATGACCATGAATAGTAGTATAGTAGTCAATTCAAATAGAGTCAAGGTTGATAGAGTGGTTAAAGAGCTAGGGTAGAAACTAAGAAACCATGACTTCTAGTCCTGCCTTAGAGACTATTCCAATTGGGTGACTTTGGGCCAGCAACTCTCTCTCAACCCTAGGAAGAAAGGAATGGCAAACCACTCCCCAAAAAATGTTGTCAAGAAAACTGCATAAATTAATCTGGGCAGTTTCTAGGAGTCAAGACAGACTTGGAGGCACACACAAAAAGTTAATTTGAAATTATTTAACCATGAATATCACCAAGCAATTTTGGGATAGTCATAGAAACTAGGAAGCTACTTATGCCGGCTGGAATGATTTCTTCTAGTCAGGTTTTGTCTGATGGTAGATGTGTTTGAAAGAAGTGTTACTCAATGTCTCAGGGAGGACTTTATAAATCACTTTATATCTGATGCTTTTAAGGTGTCAGTCAGGGTTGAAACTAGTAAGACAAATTTGCTACTATTGGGGCTTATAGCCAGGTATAGGTATAGGCTCCCTTTCAACTAAGCTAATTTTGTGATTGTTACAATGAATTGAGCCAAAGAGGGGTAAAATAACTTTGCAGGTTATTCTGCATCCCTTGAAGCAAAGCAGGAGTTACCATAATGAAAAGAAAGGACCTTGAAAAATATTGTTTTGGGCACAAAAGGCCATTCCTAATAACATTGATTCCTAGGAAATCAACCCTGACTGTTCTTTGAAAGGACAGATACTGAAGCTGAAGCTCAAATACTTTGGCCATATAATGAGAAGAGAGGACTCGTTGGAAAGAAACCTGATGTTGGGAAAGATTAAAGGCAAAAGGAGAAGGGTACGGCAGAGGATGAGATGGTTAGATAATGTCATTGATGCAATGAACATGAATTTGGGCAAACTCTGTGAGACAGTGGATGATAGGGGGGCCTGGTGTGCTATAGTACATGGGGGCATGAAGTGTCGGACATGACTTAGTGATTGAACAACAACAACAGATAATATTGATAGTATTTGTAATGATACTATATCTGGGATGCAAATTGAAACAGCCCCGGGAGGCCATCAATGTGATACAATAAATCCATGTGACAATCATGAGTTTTGCAACACAGACAATTATTCCTAATTATTAGTCCTAATTATTCTCAGACTTCGGATGGATAGGTAAAGGTAAAGGTTCCCCTCGCACATATGTGCTAGTTATTCCTGACTCTAGGGGGCGGTGTTCATCTCTGTTTCAAAGCTGAAGAGCCAACGCTGTCCGAACACGTCTCTGTGGTCATTTGGCCAGCGACTAAATGCCAAAGGTGCATGGAACGCTGTTACCTTCCCACCAAAGGTGGTCCCTATTTTTCTATTTGCATTGTTTACATGCTTTCAAACTGCTAGGTTGGCAGAAGCTAGGACAAGTAATGGGAGCTCACCCCGTTACGTGGCACTAAGGATTCAAACCGCTGAACTGCCGACCTTTTGATTGACAAGCTCAAATGTAGCCTAAAACCATCCTATGGTTCTCTATCATTCATATATGCAAAAATGGGGGTGAGGGGAAGGAAGAGCAGTTGGCAATGTATGACTGCTTTCATTTCAGGGAGTATCTTAATCAAGGATCTAATATTTACACTGATGTGTTCTAGGTTTTGTCAATACAAGCAGGCATTATGAGTTATACCACTTCTTTCTATCTGTGGAAAAACTCTATCTGTGTGGTTGCTATGAGTTGATACCAACTTGATAGCATATAATCCATCCATCCATCCATTTCTCTCTATTCAAAGTAATTCCAAACTTCCATCTATTCAATGAGGCAAACAACTTTTCTAAAGAGGAAAACACATTTCTTCATTATTACTGCTAATCAATTAAAGAAAGAGGTAGGCATCATTGTTGTACCTAACTCAAGTTAGATATGCAGGTGTCACTCAAATTATAAGTCACTCAAATTATAAGCATCCAAATTATAAGTGTAACAACTATAATACTATGGACCATGTGATGGACATGTGTACTATAACACAGTAAAGAATTGATTTCTTACAAATTGGCTATCCTCTTTTGGTATTCGATTTTTCTCTCCAGAACTAAAATGTCTCTTTCACAGGCTGAAAGCTTGTGTGCCTGGACTTCCAAGACAGCAGGCTTACACCCTTGCCCCAAATCGTCAAGGCTTGTCATCTTGTCTTGTAACAGTTCTTGAGTGTCATGGCAATCCTGAAGGAACGTCTTCACATCAGTAACCCCAATCAGTTCTGAGCCTTTTTCTTCTTTTAATACTTCCAGACATTCCCATCTAAAAAACAATAACACAATAATAAAACAGAGCTCATTATGATTAATCAGGAATATGTTTGTATATATAGAGGTATTGAATTTTAAGTTTTAAAGAATAGTTTAAATGTAGAAAGCAGAGAATAGCAATAGTCCATTCATTATGTTGTGCCAAGTACATTGGAAAACAAATATGTACCTTGCAATTTTCTTGGGAAAGTGTTTCAGAAGTAATTTGCCATTGCCTCCTTCTTAGGGTTGACAGGGAATGACTGGCTCAAAGTCACCTAGCTGGCTTTGTGCCTAAAGCAGGACTAGAACTCCTGGTCTCCATGTTTCTGGTTTGGTGCCTTAACCACTATACCAAATTGGTTCTCCTAATCCTTATTACTAGGGTAAAATAAGAATAAACATATGTTTTGGAAAAGCTAATTATTACATATATATTTAAGGGTGTGGGTCTTTTCAAACATTTTCAGGTTAGAATCTTAGGCACTCAAGTATCTAAAGGACCATAAATCAAAGATGATGTGTTCATTTGCTATCAGTTGTATTTTTTTTTTACCTCTTGTTTATCTTTTGCTTGTGAGTTTGGATCTCCTTCTGTTTTCCGGGACACCTCTTAGAAAACATATCTGCTGAGGAACTGAGCTCATCCAGCTGTTTTTTCCCAGCAGCCAATTCTATTAGGAAATTCTAAGGAAAGAGACAGTAAACGAAATCATATACTTTCATCTCTGCCATAGTTATTTATGGAAATTATCTTGGCTGGCCTGGGACGAGTAAAATGACAAACAAATAGCTTTTTTGATGCTATTTTGCCATATCACAATTAGTTGCAGAAACTGTTAATTGTTTGTAATTGTTTACAATCACTGTCTTATGAAAAGTTTCATCTTTATTATAATTAATGTTTTTACATATCAAACATGTTTCCAGATGGGGCAAGCTCAGGCACCATCAGTCAAACCTAATGGGTAGCTCTTCTAATTTCATACTTTAACAGATTTCTGAAAGACTTAACAGAAGTCTGAAGAAATGGTGGGGAAAATGGCAGGATTAGAAATGGAAAATGACAACATCAAAAATAACACTTTAATTGGGTACCCAGGGTTTCCCCAATTTAAAGTGCTTAGGATAAACTCACTCCTTGAATGGGCAGAAAACTTTACCAGGATTTTTTAATGCAATGTATTAATCCAGATGGAATTTATAGATACTGATAGTATAATAAAAGCAATTAGTAGATGTTATTAAAAGGCAGTTTGATACATTGAAATCAATCTGTATTGGTGCCAGCGGGCCCATAATCACACTCCTTTGCACTGGAGGGGCTTAGAGGGGAGGGGAGTTTTGACAACACCGGTGGGTTTGCCTGTCAGTCAAAACTCACTCCTGGTTGTGTTTGTTTCAAACAGGTAGCTACTAAGAAGGAGTTGTGTGGTAGAGTGGATAAGAAAGCTGACTTCATCTTTTCCTCCAGAATTCCAACTAGAGCTACTCTTGAACAAGCACACAACCATTTCTCAACCTGGTTTAAAAGAGAATGGACATACTTTGCTGCTGGCTGACATGTTTTGAAAGTTGTTTGAACAGGCTCTATCCACCTTTCAAAATAACAGCCGGTCCCCAACAGCTGTATATCCTTCTTTCAAAGCCACGACTCTAAGCTTGGGATCAAGAGAGACAGTCCTGTTGGTAAGAACCAGGTGATCCCACTGCTCCACTAGAATGGCTTTGATGGACCATGCCACAAGAATACCTGCAACAGCCTGAAATGCTTAAGAGCTGTCAGGCTCATACCATTCCATAGGTTTGTTGAAATAACACTGATAAATAGATCGTGCATGTTGTAGTCAAGTGATGTATCGTGACTTTTTCCCCCTTCGCTAAACCAGGGATGGGTGTGGTCAGTGCGTGATGCATCTGGACCATGGACTGTGAGTTTGATACCCCTGGAATAGATGGTGAAACAAATTAAGTTATACCACATGAAGGCTGCTAGGAGCTGCTGCCTTCTTGGGTTATATGTGTCAATGTTACTTTAACATTGGAAGATCTAAGACTAATTTAGGGCTACTCAGGTTGAGAATGAGATGTAAGTAATTTTGTGGAAATATGAAACCCAACCCCCAAAGGGCAGAAAATTCAGAGCATATTTGCCTGGCACCAGATACAAAGTGGGAAAGGATTTAATGTTTATAAAGGCGTAACTTGTACAGAATGAATCTGTCTGCCTTTCTTTATGCCTTCATTTTTTAAAGTGAAGTTCAGGATTAAAAAGTAGATTGCATATAGAGATACAATAATCTTCCTGCAAATACAGATAGTCCTTATTTAATGACGGTAATTAGAACTGGACTTGTTAAATCACAAATAATTTATCACCAATTGTTGTTCTTCTGAATAATTCCTTTGCTTAATCTCTGCACTGGGTTTCAAATTGCAATATTATTTTGTATAACTTGTAGATCCTCTGCTTGTTCAATAATTAGCTTGCAAAGGTATTTCAATTTCAGTTAAGACTGTTGTTTTGGCTGCTATAAACTAACAATGAATATTTCACAGTCTGAACAAGCACAAGTGGTTTTCTTTGCAGATTTACCAGTCAACCAAGATATATAATAATTGGCTAAAAATCTTGCCATAGTTTTACTGAGATGTAATATTTTATGTCAGTGTTGATCTTTTGTAAATGAAGACAAATCATGAACTCAAAGTACAGCCTGTTAATAAAAACCTGGAATTTTTGTTGCATAGCTTCCACATTGTCAGCTTTGGGTTGAATGGTCTGGAAAATTTTCTCCTTGTCATCTATCCAAGATTGAAACTCTTCACAGGAGTTGTAATATTGATAGAGTTGGATTCTTTCTTGTAACTCTTTTTTCCTATGCTGTTTGGAAGAAATTAGAGATGGTTGAATAAACACTAAATCACTACGAATAAAGTAGGTATTCTAGCAATAAAATTAGTCAAAAATATCAACTGAATTTAAGAAAATCCATGTATCTAAACCCTTCATTCTACACACCCATTTAAAGATCATTAGGAAAAAATAATACCTCAGCCATGGTTTGCAGTTTTTCATATAGCAAAGCAATGTTCTTCTGTATTTTCCATATGTTTTCCATAATTAAGTGTGAATCAGAGCCAAGCTGTCCAGTGAATGTAGGTTTGACAAGACTCTGTGAAAGATAATGATTTGATGGCATTTTAGCTACACTCTGGTTGTTGATTTCTGAATTTGCTGCTGGCACAGATACTATTTGCTCAGAGAACGAGAGACAAAATTCTATCCTCAATACCGAGTTCTATCACTCAGAAGTGCTAAATATGCTTAGGGCCAGATTAATTTATATATGTCTATGGAGATTCTCAGTCATCCAGGTCATGGTTGTCCCAAAGGTGCTTTTTCAAGAGGCAACTGGACTTTCTTGTTTTCCTTTGAAAGCTTCTCATCCAAGAAGCTTCTTCAGCTCTGACTGGATGGTAGGGAATGGAAAGATTTATACTCCTTGCTGGTCATCTGCATTCTTTTAGACAGTCATTGAGGCTACTCGGGAGGTTTATTTGTGTCCTCAAGGTCACCCGAGTAGTGCAAATGAGTGTGGAGCCTTCTTGGAACTGTTAAAAGGACTGTGTTGTAGACTGGAGATAGATGATGTTTTATCTCTCCCCCTCTGTTCAGAAAGGACTATTCATCTCAAACATAGATGGCCTCTTTGACCCCTCTTTCAAACCAGTGGTCCTCTCTATCCAAAATGTGTACTTCACTAAAAAGAACCTTCCATTTCCTACCTTTTGAAAAAGCACCTTTGGGACATGCCAATGCCATAGTTATCAGCTTGGGGCAAATTGATTATAGTCCTAAGAACTATAAACCTCAGAGACTGCCAAAATTTGGGATCAAAGTGGGCAATTCAGGAAGAAGTTCAAACACTAGAAAATAATTGCTATGTAAGCATGCCTTAAGAGGGCCTACAGCAGTGGTTCTCAAACTTCCTAGTGCCGCAACCCTTTAATACAGGTCCTTATGTTGTGGTGACCCCGAACCATAAAATTATTTTTGTTGCTACTTCATAACTGTAATTTTAGGAGGTGTATGTGATGGGGTTGGTGCGATGATGTCATCATGCCGGGTACTCGTATGTGGGCTTATCTGCATGTGGGTGGACCCGCCTGGAGACAGATAGAGGAGCAGTGTCTTGGTTCCTAAGACCATTGGAAATATGTGTTTTCCAGGCGACCCCTGTGAAAGGGTCGTTTAACCCCCAAAGGGGTTGAAACCCACAGGTTGAGAACTGCTGGCCTACAGTGTTCATATTTTACTTTAACTTAGTTTCTATTAGATGTCAGTTTGGGAAGAATTTCAAGATAAGCAGAATAAATCTGCCTTCAAAAATAGCCAAAAGGAGAATCCCAAAAGTTATTTGAATCTCACTCATGTGTTTACTTGGGATAAACTTTTGTTAACCAAAATGATTTCTGCTTGTTAAGTACTCTTGTTATGCATATGCTGTTTCATTGTTTATTCTGATAGACTTATATGTATTATTATATATGGAACCAGGGAGCTGACTAGCAATCTAGGTACATAATAAATAAACTGCACTGTTCTAAATTGAAATGATTTTAACATAGGAAGTGAATGGATCCAGTGGAAAGTTTTGTAGATTTATTCACACTTCACCTAAAGTTGCTGGTGGTTCAGTAGTAAAGCTCAGCTTTTCTTAAAAGTTCTTCCTCTTTAAAATAAGATGTAAAAGATTCCCAGCTTACTGTATAATATAGACTGCAACAGCTAGGAGTCAGATCTTCCAATTTCATTCTCTAACATATGGATTTTAAACAAAGAATTTCTGCACCGCTTATAGAAAGTGGAAAGTGTGCATCTTACTAAGCATTATGCCCTTGTCACCTCACAATTGGATTATTGCAACATGCTTTACAGGGGGCTACCCCTGAAGAGCATTGGTAGACTTCAATTGGTCCAGAATGCAGCCGCATGAGCCATTGTGGGTACACCCGTGCCTAGGTACACCCCATGTTTCACCAGTTCTCCGCGAGCTGCACTGGCTTCCTATCAGTCTCTGGGTGCAATTCAAGGTGTTGGTTATT
>JANHFM010007800.1:0-10582 GCA_032468115.1 Grayia smithii | reverse complement strand
GAGCACATTTTATGACCAATTCATGCACAACTCCATGTAATCCCAAAGGGTTCACATACCTTTTCTTGCAACTGTACATGCTTTACACTGACCTTAACCTTTGCTTATAGTAATCTTCATTGCCATCATCCTTGTATTTCCTTTTTCTCCACTTCCTAATAACGTCCTCTTCTTCTTTGTCTTCGTCTTCTTCAGAAGAGCTTGGGAAGAAATCATCATCTGATTCATCTTCTTGCTTCAGTGGGTCTTCCCAGGACATGGGATGATTCATACCCTGACCCTCTTGAAAAAACTCCTCAGAATGGCTGAGGTCTTCATGAGACCCCCTGCATCCAGACACCTCCCAATCCTCCTGCTGTCCCCTCCTCTCTGACTTCCCGGCCTGGGAAAGCTTGGCCTTGGCCTGAAAGCGGAGAGCCTGTTGCTGCTGCAGAGCTTCTGGTGGGCCTTTGCTCCTCTTGCCTTTGGTGAGAGAGGCCGGGGATTTGGCCTGGCTATCCTCTGAGGGCGCTTTCTGTCGGCCCCCCTTACGAAACGGGGTTTTCTTCCTCTCGAACAGGAGCTTTGCCTGATCTGCCAAAAGCTTTTCAAAACCCGACGTTTCGTTCAGCATTATCCGACGGGGCTTCCTCTCTTCTTTCAGAAGCATTTTGGTCCCAAAGGGAGTCATCTGACCAGTTCGGATGAGCTTCTCCCATTCGGTCTCTTCCTGCGCTGACATAAACATCCTTCCGAGGGATGAAGGACCAGGAGCTAAGAGAGATATGCACACTTTTGAGTATATTTGAAAGGTTGACCCAGAATTTTCTTTTCCTAACAACGATAATCACTGCAAATAAGAGCCATGTGTGCAATCTGTCCAAGTTGGAAAAGTGTTTTACATAAAAATGTAGAAGCAGAGCAAGAACTATTCTCCATCATCCCAGGAAACAGGTTGTGAAATAACGGATGTGAGTTACAGAAAGGCAAACTTCAACTAAATGACTAAAAAATGTTCTACCGAAAAGTTTAAAAGAGCAACTAATTACTTCAAAAAATTACCCCTTCCTTTCCTGACTCTGCTCAGCAGAGCTAATCACTTGTCAATGATATTTCAAACTGGATTCCTGCACTACATAAGAGGCCTAAATGGCCCTTTGCAGCTATAGGATTCCAAGTTTTTCAGACAAACTGTTCATCCCAACAACCCTCCTGCTGTTCAAACCTTCCGTTTTATTTTAATCGTTAAAAAGGCAAAGTCATATTTTCTCTGCAAGTCTCCGGTGGGTGTTTAGGATTTCAATATACATATATAACCACCAATACTCAAAAGAGCTCACTCCATTAAAACCATGTTATTCTACTCCGCATAATTTTAACTGCTGACAGATAATATTGCAATGAAAAATGTATTTCAATCATGCTTTTTGTCAACTTAAACATTTTCTGTAGCTCTGTTCATTTGATTAACACTTGCAATTTATTAAGACCAATGTTCTAGCCTCAAGGGGACAAGCGTCCCTTCTGAGCTATCTGGAGATTTACTTTCATTTGTGAAAAATTCCCACATGGGTACTCAGAGATCCCATTTTGCAGGTGTGCAAAATTAAAACAGTGCTAAGTCTCTCTAAAGAACAATCTGCTGAAATATGTTAGCGTGTTCATTTGCACTCAACTACCAAAATTTCATTTGAAGCAAATATACCAAAAGGGCCTCCAAACTCATCCCTGGATTCCTTCACTTCGTATTCTCCAACTGCAGCAGCAACTCCAACTGTCCCATCATCAGGATCTTCATCTTCACCAGCATTTTGAAGGTGCTTTTGTTTCGTTTTCATTTTTTTAAATTCTTGCTCCTGAAATGATTAAAAAAAAATAGTAAAAGCTGAGTGGGGAAAGCCTCTTTCTATACACAGTGAGTCTGCTGAGGTTTTATACTTCAGCAATGGAAAATATACAGTAACATTATGGGAAAAGCGACTCTCCCTGTATTCCTGGCCCAATAGGTAGGTTTAAGGCAAGACTCTACAATGTTCTTCACTCTAAATACAGTTCCTCATTCACTACTACAGGCAACATTTGCAAATGGCTGTGAAATCCAATGTTTTTTTAATACTTATTCTATGTAAAAGGCAAAAACACATTAGATAATGAATATTTATATTTTAATATGAGAAGAAGTTGATAGTCACTCCTACTTTTGTTTTAGGGACACAAGAAATCCTTCCCCGCCTACCACTCTTTAGGATTTATTTTTTTAATATTTTTATTAAAAGCTTTAACTATAATAATAAAACCTACCCTTGTTTCCCTGAAAATAAGACCATTAATTTTTCCTCCAAAAGACGCATTTGGCCTTATTTTCTGGTTAGATCTTATTTTCAGGGAAATACGGTACTAAATGCATCTGTCTGGCTGATTATTTTAACTGGGGCTTATTTTTGGGGGTAGGGCTTATATTGAGAGCATCCTGAAAAAACCTTGCTAGGGCTTATTTTCCAGTTGGCTCTTATTTTCGGGAACACACATTAACACAAGCTAAAAAGAAAAATAGGTTAAAAAGTCAAGAAAGGCAGAAAGAAAACCTAAGAAAGCAACTCATGATAAGTATAAGCCATTTCACTGCCTCTTCACCTCCCCTTAGCCAACAGATATAAAACCTGTTCTTCAGGGCTTCTCACCAGGCTGCCTACTGCTGCTTTTTGAGAATTTCTTTTCCCTCCTTTTAGGTGCTTCTGAGCACGAATCCTGGCACCCTCGCATCTGCCTTGATATATCTGACTGAGCGTTCCGTTTTTTAACCTCTAGGTGGGCCAGGTATTCCTACATATCTCATGAAGACACAGTGGTTGACTTTACAGCACTATGACTCAAGAAGGACTTCATGAACAATGACTAAAGAATTAGGACAAGAAACATTTTAAAAAATCACTTCTCCATGGAAAAAATTAAGAATGAGATAAACAAGGCTTTATCATTTCTTTTCACTACGGCATATTCTAAGGATTTAGTTAACATCAAAACCAGGTAATAGCTGATTTTGTGAGGATTTCAGAGGTAGTAACAATCTGCAACTAATTATTATTTACCAGTAAGCGATACTATGTATAGAAAAATTAAATTTCAAATGAATTTAAACAAGTATTAAACATGGATCATTCCAACAGCAAAAACCATTAAAACAAATGTCAGACACAAATAATAACTGTCCATTACTTTGTTGCAGTTTTGTTCTTTTGCAGAATCCAGTTTTCTACTGATATCCTCATTAGCAGCAGTCTGAGGTCTAATTTGCTCCATATGGTTTGTAGCAGATGGTTTTGGACAGGATGTACACAGTCTGAAAATGAAATTCAATTACATTAAAATAATTGGATTAAAATGTGGATCATAAATATATTAATAGGAAATACAAACATCCCTTTATTTCTGCGGAGCCACAGTCTGCCTTACAATGTTGATCACTGAGCTCTAGCAGCGAGACCAGAAGGTGATCTGCAAACTTCAGTTCAGAAAATATTTATCATCCTGAATTCAATGCAACTTATCCAAATCAGCTATTTCACGTTCATATTTTCACAATGCTAAATGAACTAACTTGAATTATTGTGTTCTTAGTATTCGCTAATCAGGGAGGTGGCATTTATTTATTTATTATTTAATTGGTTTTATATGCCGCCCTTCTCCCGAGGGACTCGGGGCAGCTCACAACCAGGTAAAAATACAGGAATAAAATTTAAATAAATTAATAATTAAAACGATTTGATGATTTTGAAATCGTTATTTTCTGTAGGATGGAAAAAGGCTTTTCATTCCATAGCTGAAAAGAAGCCGGGAGTCACCGCAGGCCAATCAGCAGCACAGGCTGCCTTTTTGGAAAGTTTCGAAGGAAATTATCCGGTGAAGGTGCAGACTTTGCTCTCCAACCTACCCGCTTTATTTCAAGCACGCTGTCCCCTTCTGAACTTTCAGGGAAGGCCTGCAAAAGGATCCCCCATGCAGGCAGTAAAAATCTCATTTCACTTACCCCACATCTTCCAATTCAACTTGGTCTCCTGTTTCAGCAGCATCATGAACTGGTCGCCCTTCAGTAGTTTCACCGATCGCCTTGTCTATCTGCTGAAGGACTCCATGCTCCAAGACCTCTTGGTCGTAGACCTCGACTCCCAGCAGGCCTCTGAGCTCAAGCGCTTGGTCCTTGGGGGCCACAGACCGAATCTGCTGCCGGTCGATTAGCAGCGTGGGCCCCTTTCGGAGGGTTCCCAAAGAAGTCTCCGCTGATGGTGCTTTGTTCTCCAAGGCCCGCCCCTCCCCATGGTCCCCCATATGATATTCACAGGGCATCCAATCATCCCCTGGCTTATTCGCTTCATCTGCTTGGCCATTACTTGCATTGCTGCTGCTGCTGACATCAAATTTCTGGGCTTGAAGGCTTCCTTCTGGCTGGAGCTTCTGGGCAGGCATCCTCTGTTCAAACACAAAAGGAAAAAGCCATTTTGGACACTGAATTTTAGGATTTTACATTTCAAGCAGAAGCTCCAATTTTGAATTTTCATGGAACAAGCCAAAAATCAGATGATACACTTACGCACTTCAAAACCTAATCTAATCTCCTATTATATTCAACAGCCAGCCTTGGCATATACCATTGTTCCGCAACCTTAAACACCAATACGCTACCATCTGCTCTCACAGAATTGCTATGATAACTTAATATTTTGTACAATAAGATGCATGAGCTTATTTGTACATCTAAGAACTATGGGAAATTTTATGTAAAGGACAAAACTCATCAATTAAATTTTATTTTTAAATAATTAAGAATATACCATGATGCACAATTCACTCCAGAAACATTACTTTCAAGGGAACAAATGGAGATGCTCTAGTTGATTCAAGCAACAGATGAATTTCAGATGCTAGGCCTGGAATGAGAATCTGCTGGTGTTGTTACCAACATAAGGTATCCGCCAAATATATACAAACGACTGAAGTTTTAATATGGGAAATAAGCTCTCCTTATTTGTTATTTCCACATTTTGCCTACAAAGAATGGATGCACAGAAAGGATAATCAATCACAAGGTGCCTCTTATTAAAGGCTGTTCTTTAAAAAAAATAAAGAGTATCAGGTGAGCATTTATTTAGGAACATCTGCAGGATACAATAACACATCCCCCCTCCCCCTTCCGCACCCTCAGGAGATACAGAGGAGCCCCTTGGTCCTTTCGGCCCTTGGATACCTGGGCTGCAAAAGCAGGTGATTCTGCCCTGCAGGAGAGGCTCTGCCTCCTTGGGCAGGTCTGGACGGGTCCCTGGGTGGCAGGCAAGGCGGCCTCCCTGGGTGTCTTCTCTTCCGCCTCCACCTTTCCTTTCCTTACAGAGGATGAGGATGGTATTTTTATCCCATCTCTACTTACTTCAACTCTAGGTTGCCCAAAGTCTGCGGTCGCTCTTAAAAAATATCGGTTTTAAAAATCAGCCCTAACTAAAAAGTCCGGCTGTAGGAGAAGCATTCTGCTCAGGCAGCCCATCAACCTGAGAGCTAAATCAGTCATTCCTATGCTTAGGTTCTGGTCAGCTCAAGGAGACCCCGCACAACAGCCCTGCCAGGTGGGCTGGCCTCAGGCACCTGCCCTCCTCCTCCTCCTCCTCCTCCTCCTCCTCCTCCCGATCTCAGCCGCAGGGCCGGGCAGGGGCTGCCGGGCGAGGCTTGGGCGGCGGTCACTCGGGCACCGAAGCGGGAGGCGAGCCGAAGATCGAGGCGGCCGAGAAAGCGGCACCTACCGAGAGGCGGAGAAGCCCCGGGACGGAGCGAAGGGGAACCCGGAGAAGAGGTGCACCCCGCAGGCCGCTCCGCTCGGGAGGAGGAGGAGGAGGAGGAGGAGGAGGAGGAGGAGGAGGAGAGGCCGCCGGCAGCCTCCCTCCGCCACTCTGTGGCTGCTTTCAACCTGCCGCGGCCCCCGACAGCCCTCCGCGCATGCGCCCCTCGGCTCCCCGACTTCCGGCGGGCCCGGCGCCCCGGCCACAGAACGCCCAGGGCGCCTGCGCAAAGGCCGCCCTCTTCCGGTCTGCGGGTGGACCATTGGCTGGGACTGGGTGGCTCTCAGAGGGGCGGGTTTGAAGGCCCGGGATGCTGGGAGTTGAAGTCCATCCGTCTTAAACTTGTCAAGGTGGGGGAACACCAGCAACATTAGAGTTTATTACTTTATTAGCTTTTTATCCCACCTTTATTATTTTTATAGATAACATACACGACACTCCTTCCTATTCTTATTGATACGAATGGGCAGAGTGACACAAAACAGCACCAACAATGTCATCAATAAATAAACGTGCAAATTTTAATAAAGGAGAGAATCCTGGGTCTTCGGGGTGGGGGTAATCCGTCTACTGTGGGAGGCGGGATGGGGCAAGGAAAGCAGTGGGGCCTCCTGTCCAAAGGAAAGAACAAAGCAGGTCACACCTGCCTCCTGATTTTTATGGATGATGGATGGGCATTCACCATTTGCTGACCCCCACATATTGGGGGGCGGGGGGGGGGGTGGAATGCAATTTTAGGAAATTGCACATACTGGAAAAAATGTCAAAAGGCCCATAAGATAAAACAAGATAAACGTTCCCCCTGCTATGGAAGATGGGATCAGCTTCAAAACACTGATGAGCAGAAATAGAGAAGTTGTCAGGTAATGAGATGACTCAAAACTATCTGTAAAAGTTGTATATGCAGAAATATGGATGTGAGGCTCAGACCCTTCTACAGTAGATCTCTGGATTTACCTGATCAGAATCAAGTCATGATGAGCTATCGTATCAGCTATGATTTTGGAAAAAGCCATGCAAAATTTAGAAATAGCTCAACCTTCATGTTTAACAAAGACTTTCATGGATTAGACATAGACACAATTTACAACTGTATAATAATTTTAATGAAGAGGAAAATTAACTTAAACTGGATGCAATACGTTACCTGTAGTGTGGCCAATATGGAATAGAGAGTTATGCCACACCTGGCGACTGCTTCTAAGCTATCTTGGTCCCATGTCTAGAACTCTTCCAGAAAAGCGACAAAACCACATTTAAGGTGGCCTGAAGAAAGTATTGGATGGCCAATGTGCTGAACTGAGATTTCTGCAGCTTAGTGTATCTTCCTACCACAGCCTCTCTTGGCTCTAGTGGCTGGCCAGCAGATGCTCTGTGCTTTCTCTGAGTCCATGGTCAGCTCCAGAGTCTCAACAGATAAAGAGTTTGATTATTCTTGCTACTTTCTCAGGCCACAAGCACCTGGGGTTCTGCTGCCAGATTGGGATGGGCTGACTGGAACATAAGGGAGAAGCTGAATCCCATGGATGGACTTCATGAGAGCAGAGACCTGGCAGGTACAAGACAAGGCCAAGTTGGGGGGGGGGCATTATTTTACTGTCAATTAACACAGCAGCCCTAGAAAACTTTACTTGGGGTTAGGGAATGCTTGTGGCAGCCTAAAATGGCCAGTGAGAGCTGGGTGAATCTCAGTCCTAGAAAGTGTCATCAGCTACCTTCTTCATGAAGCATCTTAGATCATATTCGTGGCCAGAGCTACGTTGGGAGAAGAGAGAGAACACTTCTTGTTGGGCTGGAGTAGCCAAAGGTTGCAGCTTTGTTGGGCTGGGGAATGAAATAAAGGCAACGCCTTGAAGACCTGCTCTTTAAGAATGGTTAGCAGGGCATGTTCATGTGACGATTAGGGAGAAGATGAGGTTACACCTGTCCATTGTTTTAAGACTGGACAGCAGAGATGGGCCAGCACAGCCTTGTTTTACCCAAGGATGTAGAGCAGGGTATAATAGAAGCAGACTTTTACCTTTACCATTCTGACTATTGTATTCAGTGTAGTAGGAAATACTTCTGCATGGAGAAATCAAGTCTAGGTTGCTTTCCTGAAACAGTTAAAAGAAATTTGCAGTGGGGGGCTGCTGGCAAGATTTCTGAGCTGGGGCTTATGGAACCCTGCAGATCTCTGCATTATTATAGTAGATTTTTGCTTCAGAAAGGAAGATTTCTCAAGGTGCTTTTTAAGACTTCCTGATTTGTGCTGGCAAGTTGTTAATCAGTCTGTGGCAGCATAAATAAAATTAAAGAGTTTAATTAAAACTAATGAACGAGCGAACAGAGAATAGGTAGCATGTTTCACTGTCAGAATCCTGATGTTTTCAATAATTAAAGTGTCAAAGAATAAGAGATGGCTTGAAAATGTCAGAAATATAGAAGAAAGAAAAGTTTTAAAAAACAGGCCTGCCATTTCAGAACAGCTTGAGAGTTTATGTAAGCCCGGTAAATATAAAATCCCATTGAGGGTTTCCAGACAAGCCAGATTCTTTCAAATGTACTCTAGCGTAATTCTTTTGTTCTTCTTTGTCTATTAATTTTCTTAATTTCCACCTGGAGATGTTTCTTTTGGGTCACCCTAATGCATTGTTGTTGCATAAGTATAACAGAGCTCCGAGTCTGGGGACCTGATGCAAACCTAGGATTTAGGACAGTGTCGTGGACGCTCTCAAGTATAACTGGGGGAGACGATGTAGCCCATGGATGGACAATCACAGAGCAAAGCTGAAGGTGTCATTATTCAGCTTGTGCTATTGATGAAGCCGGCCACGGTTTCCACCCCAGCATCCTCCAACCAATGTCTTTAACAGGCTGTAAACTATTAGAGATCTTTGAAGTTTGGTGATACAGAGGAATAAATAAATAAATACAATAAAAGCAATGAGTCATTGAGTTATAATGAAAGCAAGACAAGGGACTTCTAATCACATACAGGTAGTCCTTGACTTACAACCGCAATTGAGCCCAAAATTGTTGCTAAGAGAGACATTTCTTAAGTGAGTTTTGTTAAGTGAGTTTTATGACTTTTCTTGCCAGATTTGTTAAGTGAATCACTACAGTTGTTAAATTAGTAACATGGTTGTTAATTGAATCTGGCTTCCCCATTGACTTTGCATGTCAGAAGGTCGCATGACCCCGGGACACTGCCACCGTCATAAATGTGAGTCAGTTGCCAAGCAGCTAAATTTGGATCAGATGACTATGGGGATGCTGCAACAGGCATAAGTGTGAAAAATGGGCATGTCACTTTTTTCTGTGTTGTAGCTTCGAACGGTCACTAAACAGTTTTAAGCGGAGGACTACCTGTCTATACAGAGTTAAGATGAGATCAGTATCACACTCCTGCCTGCCAGCCAACCCTGGTCTACCATAACCCATCCCTCGGACACAAACATTTATAGCACAAACATATTTTATTAGTGGTAGAAACAGAAACCTCAGCAACTACAGATGCAGGAGCCATTTAAGTGCTTTGTGGTGAAGAAATTCCCTGCACGACAGGTACAAGCAAACACAAACTGATACTTTCTACACAAATGGTTATAAATAAAAGCCAAAATTTTGTCAAACTGATTTTGTAAACGTAACATATAGGCCCCTTGGTATCATTTGAAGGAAATTAATGTGGGAGGCCGAAGAGATGGCGTCTGCAGTATACAATGCTCAGGAGAGCTGCTGTGATTTTGTTCTAGTGCAGCAGAAATAAATGCTCTTGCAAAACCTTAAGGGGGAAATGAGACGTATATGTAAGTAAGATTAATCTGTAAAGCTGATGTCTGTCATGAGTCAACTTTTACAGTACATTGCAGCAGGTTGGATTTCTCCAACTGCCTAGCCAGCATATTCCTTCCTTTCTTCGGTGATAGCGAACATCTAAATATTTAAGAACTGCAAAGTAAATCCAAATGAAGGAAGTATTATTTTGGCCTTTGACCACAACTAAATGAGGAAATAATAAGGGAGGTAGTTTCCTTGATTATCCTTACATTACTGGAATTCCATAAAGACCTGAAGGACAACCTAACACCACTGCTTAGTATTTCATTAAACCAGCACAAATTCATCATCCCTTTCAGATGACCCCAAAGGATATAGGTTAGAGTTCTGCTACAATCTTGAGGTAAACATAACAGGAAAAAGTAGTAGTTCACAAATATGAATTTCAGGCTACAAACCTCTTAATTACAGCCCTGATGAACTCTGAAGGTAGATCTGCATCAAATAATGGAGAAGGAGGTGTAAGACAGCTAAAAACACAAGCCATAACATTAAACACTTGGCTGTCAACATCCAGCAGTAACAAAACACAATTCTCAGAAACTGTTTGGCTAATGCTAACTGAGGGTCCCAACCAGCAGTGAAATCAGATGACATTTCCTCATGATTCACTAAAATGTCATCCTGCTGCTTATAAAATAAACCCACCATACTACTTCAAGTATTAATTAATTTACATTATTTTTGACCCACCCACTAGCCAAAGGAGTAAAGTATTGGAAACTCAGTGACAGCAGATGTTCCTCCAGAATAGATATCAATCAACTCACCTGAAAAAAAAAGTAGCATTTCCATCCAGATTAAGATTGCCCTCCTCTCTCCCTGGAACCCCTTTATCTTTATTGTATTTCTATATATTTATTGCATTTTTATACTGGCCTCTCTCCTAGAAGGGACTCAGGGCAGTGCACAGGAGCAATAAAAATATAAAATATACAAACAATTAAAGTAGTTAAAAC
>JANHFM010007799.1:11829-23906 GCA_032468115.1 Grayia smithii | reverse complement strand
AAGGATACTGCAAAATCTCCATTCCCACCCCACTCCAGGGGAAGGATACTGCAAAATCCCCATTCCCTCCCCACTTCGGGGGGGAAGGATATTGCAAAATCTCCATTCCCACCCCACTCTGAGGCCAGCCAGAGGTGGTATTTACTGGTTCTCCGAACTGCTCAAAATTTCCACTTCTGGTTCTCCAGAACCTGTCAGAACCTGCTGGATTTCACCCCTGAATAAATGGATGGTTACAAAAGTCAGTGAACAAAAAAGAGATAACAAGAAAGCAAAAAAGAAGCAGAAAAGAAGTAGAAGATGCAGACATTAATTGGCAGAAGGGGAATGCGGAATTAAGAATTTTTGCAAAGTTGTATCCACTAAACAATCGATAAATAAAATATTTCTCTGAAGTAGAAATTGAATAGAAGTTTGATGGGGTATCAAAATGGCATGATCTTCCTACAACTTGACAGAACTGAGAAAAATTTTAAAATTGCTCTAGGCAAATTACCCATGTTTTTTAATTTGATGGACATTTTGGGGTTGATTGATACATGGAAAAAATGGGAACTCAAGATAGTACACCTATATTTAAAAAATATATAGATGCTTTTAAATAATAATTTCAATTTTAAAGAACTTTCTAAGGTAGACATTACTAAAGACTTTTTCAGATTTTAATCGTATGATTCTGATTTATAAAAGGAAATATAATTTTTTTATATGGATATTAAATGTAATTTACATAAAAAAAGCAATGGCGGAGAATGGTAAAAAAATTAAAATAATTTTTTGAAAATAACTTAGATAAAGATAGTGGTTTATGAATAGTTTGGGTGCAAATAATTTTTATGCAGGCTTATTTTATACAACAAATACTGTCATGAAATCAAAAAGAACAGTCAAATGAAAACACAGGGTGGAAATTGAATGAGATAAAGAGAAAAGAAGATGAACTAAAGAAATTTTCAGAGAAGATAAGTATTTTTCAACAAATTAAGCTTTTACAATGGTAATTATCTACAGTATGTTTGCAGTAAGAATGACGTATGTAAAGAAAACCATTTTGAGTTTGCAAACAAACCAGAGAAGTGGTTGATATATAAATTACAAACTGAAAAGGAAAAGAAAATTATATTGAAATTGCAAGAGGGAGATATATTCTCATTATTGAATTTTATCCAGTTAGGTTGAATGCTGTGGGAAAAGTGGTCTAAAACGGATCTATAATATCATCTAGACCTTCATTACAGTAGCCTAGTCTGGAAACACCTGATTAAAAATTCTTGCCATCTTTCATTTTATGATGGTACAGATTGGAATATTTGCAGAAACACAACAAGAAAATAGATTAGTCTCTGACATCAAATCAAAAGTAATGACTTGCAAGAGTTTAATTTGGGTTACTAGAAAATGCATAGAGTTTAATTAGTGTGTGGCTGAGGGGAATTCAGAAATAAAACTTCTGTCAAAAGCTATTCCTGTGAAGTGTAATCTACAAAGCACACAGCATAATTTTGTTGTCTGTATCATACTGAGTTTATGCCAAGTCATACAGAAATGCTTCAAAATCTTACTTTATATTTCTACGTTTGGTGTTCAAGTTTTCTGCTTGGATGTGATTCCCCAAAGCCCATTAAGAAGTTACTCCTCGTTTCAACTGTTCCAGAAAAACTAAGCAGAAGTTTTCCCTGACAGAACATTTTTATTGCAATTTTTCCCAAGAGTTATTACTAAAAGTCTTTTTAAATGACTCCTTGAATTACATTAAACTTTTGAATGTGATTTTAGATGAACTGAATTATTTATCAGGGAATTGTAGAATTTACTAAAGAACTTTTTATAACTTATAAGTTGTTTTTGAACTCTTGAAAGCATCCTTTGGTACCACAATAGTGGTACAAATGACTCTTAAATAATAATTGCTGGAGACCCAATGATTATAGAAAATTCTGGCTTTGTTATTATTGGCTGTTGTTTCTATTCACTTTGTCAAATGCATCACCAGTTTTTTTAAAAAAATCAAAGCAGTGATTTTTTTTCTCTGTTAATTGTCCTTGACAAGTTATGCTAAGTGAAAGATTCAATGTTTTATATATCAATAGGTACCTTGCGGGCAAAAAATTGGGATATGATACTGATAACAAAATAAACAGAAACCACTACAGAAGAACAAAATCTTTATACTGTATTGATATTCTGTTCTAAATTCAACAGAAAAATGGTAATTGGGTGGTGGTGAATGTTTTGGTCTTTGTTTTTCCTGTCAGATAAGCTAACAATAATGATCTTCAGCCTCTGGAGAGTATAAAATTCTTATTTGAGGTAAAATAAGCTAACAAGCAACCTCCCTTCAACCTCTCAACAATTAAAACCAAGTCAAATATTTCAGCTCATTTATTCTATTGATGTGACAGTTGCACCATCTGCAGCTTGCTGATGGTGGTGACAATATTAATGCCTGAGCACATAGAGGCCTAGAACATGCATCAGATGTTGGGAGCTGCTGAGATGTAAGTTTTCCTTAAGTCATATTTTCTAACATACACATAGATAAGGAAGCTTAGCCAAATGTGGGATGGAATGCTGTTGTGCATTCCTGTGACATGACAACTCCATATTTTGGAATAATAGGGATACTTGGCATGCACCTCTACTTGTTCCAAGGAACTTCTCAGAAAAATAACTATAACAGAATAACAGAGCTGGGAGTGACCTTGGAGGTCTTCTAGTCCAACTCCCTGCTCAAGCAGGAGTTATCCTATAATATCCTATAATATTTTAGACAAATAGACTGTCCAGTCTATTCTTAAAAGCCTCCACAGTAAGAAGACCCACATCTTCTGAAGACAAGTTGTTCCACTGCTTGATCGTTCTTACTATTGGGAAATTTCTCCTTGCTTCTAGGTTGCTTCTCTCTTTGTTTGGTTTCTATCCACTGCCTCTTGTTTTGCCTTCTGGTGCTGTGAATCAAAATTTATTTGCTGTGAAGCTATGCCTCTTTATTTTCCATAATTCTTTTCTTTGTTTAAATGCTCTGTATTTAAGTTAATGTCCTCTTATTTAATGCTAATATTCTACAATATTTCCAAAAAGAAACATATGGAAAACTGTGGTTTCCTTTAGAGTAGTTCATGCTACTTAAAAGGCTGGCATGACAAGCTTTATGCCTCAAAAATTAAAATTCAATTAAATAATAGATTATCCCTTTAGCATTCAGCTTATAGTTTTGACTTTCCTGCTAGCTTTGTCATTTTGGGTGTTAATTTATCAAATCTTTCTCATCTTTCTGATTTCTAATTTCCCATTTAAAAAAAATCTTCATTTCCCCTTCATCTCACAACTCTAAGCCTAGTTTTGATTATCTTGTAAGTGCTAAATTTATTCATATGAATGATTTTTGATTCTAGCAATCCAGCAAATTCATTTTACAGTGATAATTGCAAGATCCTCTCATTGTACCTAATAATTTGTCAGCTTATGGAGCCTTGATTAGTTAAAGCTTACTTTTCCCCCATCTGTTGAACTTGATGCCTCTAGTTATCTATACTGGTTAATTACAGTGAATTCTATTTTTTTTTTTAGTTCTCTAGGGCAGTGTTTTGCATCTTGGCAACAAGATGTGTGGATTCCTAGAATTCTCCAGCCAGTCTGGAGTTGAAGTCCATGCATCAGAAAATTACCAAAATTGAAAAAATCTGCTTTAGAGAATACCAAACATCAAGTTTTTTTCATTATAGTTATAGTAGGTGAATCCATAAGGGTCCTTAAATTAGTCCTCATGTAGCAACTTCCCTATTTAGTGTCTGTTTGCAATGATAATAAAACAGTAATATTATAAGCTATCCTCACTTTTATGGTTTTGGAAGTCTGTAAAGAAAGGAAAGCTAAGATTATAATTTGTGGTTTCACTTAGCAGCTGATTCACTTAATAAATAAATTGCCAGGCCTAATTGAGATTGCTAAATTAGGACTACTTCTATTTACATTTATCTGGATATTTTGTTCTCCACATTGAATTGTGGAATAACATTTCCATTCGCTTCAATTGTGGGAGAGATAATGTTTTAGTAGAATTTTCACATTTATTTATTAAACTAGTGTATATATTATGTAGAGAATAGGAATTAGACATAGTGCATGGGAACCATTATGTCCTTTGTTTAATCTGATAATTTTACGTCTACATTCCCCAGTTTTCCTAGCCAGTACAGATACTGACAAATCTCTGTATTTTTCTTCCATTCTCACCCACTTTCTAAAAAGCCTCAGCAAAATATACTGAGTGTCTACTTTTCAATAGACCCTTAGAAGGTATTTAAGATATTGATATTTTTATTGTCCCAAGTTTCCTTCAAAGAGTTCCAACCAGCAAATAGGATTGTTTGTCTTCCTATTTTGTTTTCACCAAAATTCAGTAAAACAGGTTTATATTTAATCTAAGTTATATAGAATAAGGATGTCAAACTCAATTTCATTGAGGGCTGCATCAGGGTTGTGTTTGACCTCGGAGGGCTGGGGATGGGGCATGCCCAGGAGCATGGTCATAGTGGGTATGGCATGGGACTGGTGTGAGGAGGCACCTGTGGTGGTCAAGTGCTAAGGCAGGACTTCTCTGAGACCCTCCCTCACTTTCATGATACAGAAAATCCTTGAGTTATGAATGTAATATAGTTTGCCAATTACATTTGTAACCTGAGGATTCATTTGATTGAATCACATTAAATGAATGTGATCACTTCCTGCTTTTCCCAATGCATTTGTTAATTGAATGTGCAGGTCATTAAATGGACGAGGTAGCTCAGAGTGCGAGGCCTAGTGGTGCAGTAGGCCATCCAAGCCTTTCCCCAATTCACTGTGATACCTCATTCTCCCCTGCGTCCCACAATTGCTTCCCCCCATCCTGCCCCACCAGGTCCCAACAGACTGGACCAGATTCCATTTACTCCTCCCCATCCCATTTCCCATGGATTACTTACTTTTTGAAGATCTCCAGAGCTCGAGAAGAGGCTGACCCACTGGCAGAGAAGCCAAAGTGTTTTATTCAGATTATGGCAAAGCTGCAAGAACGTGAAATCTAAGGAAAACATTTTTGCCAGCTTCTGAGTAAGACTTAGATTGGGGCCATGTGGCCAGCAGGCCTCTGGTAGTAGAAAAGGCCTGCTGCTTCAGAGATTGAAGTAGCAGCAGCAGCCAATCCATGAAGAGCTTGCTTCCTTTGTCTCATCAGGCTGAACTGCAAGCCCCTTGTTGATTGGCTGCCATGCTCCGATCCCTGAAGCTGCTCATTTAAACTAGCCAATCAACAGCAAGCAGGAGGCTGCTTGTTGCCAGCCAGACTGGGTCCAAACTAAGTCTTCAGGCCTTCATGGCGGACAAGTCAGACTTTTATTCAGATGGGGAAAGCTATTTTCCTTACATCTCAGTTCTTAAATCTTCACGGGGTTCTGAATAAAAGACTTCAGCTTCTCTGCCATGTGGGTTAGCCTCTTCTGCAGCTCTTTGAACATTCAGTAAAGCGTAAAGTAAAGTAAAGGGAGATGGGGTGGGGAAGGCAAGATGTGGCCCACAGAGGCTCCATTTCAGCCTTTAACAAGCCAGGGGAGGCCTCTGGAAGCCCCTGCTGCCTGTTTTGGCTGGCAGAGTGCTGCAGGAGGATGTCCAGGCCAAAAATGGGCTGTGGGAGGGGGGACTGCTAGCATAGGCACTGTGGGCCAGTCCTTTGCTATTTCCAGGCCAGTCCCATGGGCCAGATCTAAGCACCTTGCAGGCCAGATCTGGCCCTTGGGCCTTGAGTTTGACACCCCTAATCTAGAAGTTCTATGGTTGAATTAAAGCTGAATTTGGATCTCCCCAGTTTTAATCCAATGTTGAATGAAGTTCTTGCACAATTGTTCAATCCCATGTGGATGTGGTATTACATAGTAGTGTTTATGTCTTTGTTGAAAGTGAAGAAAGGTCATCTTTAGGCTAAGACTGAATAGGCATAGGAGACTAAGGAGACACTGTAGCTTCTCCTCCAGAATCTAAAAATGTAAATTGTTGGATGGCAGAAGATGATTCCACATAATCTTTAGCTGGCACTCGAGCCATTCTGTTATTAGAATTGTATCCTTCCATAGGTTTCTGGTTTTAACTGTAGGGATAAAATACTTGAAAAAATAGGTCTTTGGTTTGAACTAGCTTGGCTGTTATACTTTACAGTTTTCATGAGGGACAAGCCCAACTTCTTTGTTGGAGAATCAGTTCATCCATTGGGGTAGTGACCAGAGAATAATACTGCAGTTCCATGTTTAATAGGGCCAGTTAGATTCCATGTGAATCTGATAAAATTTATAAAGGAAAACTCATTAGGATCTGACCTGATTTTGACCATGTTGCCCTTGTGCTATCTGGACACTGTTTTCTTCATTTGGCAGTCCACTACCTCTTTCCTTGTCAATTCTACTGTTTATCTAGACGCCTGGTCAAAGAATGTATAGTTATGATGGTGTTCTGTCTTTCAGAGATCAAGGCAAATCACAGCCACTGATACCTTAAGACACAGCCCAACAATAACCCCCCTCAGTCTTCCCATTGCTTGACTGACAAAATATTAAGACTCAGTAAGTGCTGAAATACTGAATGTGAAATAAAAGTTTAAAAATTCGGTTTTCTTCCAGGCTATTCCCCACAACTATATAAATAAGTAAATACCATTTTAAAAACTTTATTAACACTAAATAGCAGTAAGCAATATAAACACATTATTTACTATAACCAGGACAACAACAAAATATGCGAACTTTCAACAGTTTAAATGCATTTTTAATAAAAATTGTTATAAAGGGAAAATGCAAATGCAAAACTTTATTGAAAGCTATTTTTAATCATATTGTAATCTTTTTAATACTCTACCAAAGATGGTAAAGCAAAATAAGCTAGGGGCATGATATCTAGGAATAAGAATTATGTGGTAGTCTTCTTCTCTTGGTGTCCTACTTCTGTGATTGATTTGCTTAGTGCAGAGGTCTTCAAACTTGGCAACTTTAAGACTTGTGGACTTCAACTCTCAGAATTCTCCAGCCAGCTCTGGGAGTTGACATCCACAAGTCTTAAAGCTGCTAAGTTTGAAGACCTCTGGCTTAGTGATTAATCCATAACTGCTCAGAAGTAGACAGTGTGGTACCAATGTGGCTACCAATCTTCATTGTCATTCATCACGCTCCATGGCCTATCTAATGGTAATTTAATTTTTTTTTTAAAAAAACTAAAAGATAAATAGAGGGCTGAAAACTAAAGGGCCAGATTGAAGCATCATTTTTCTTTATCATAATTTTTCCAGGTCACAAATAGATATTCATGGATGGCTGCATTGTTTGAAAATGCCCATAAGCTTAACAAAAACATAAGTCATTTGTTGAGTGATTAGGTCTATCATGGCAACCATTTTGGAACAAGAATTTTTTTTTTCTCATAGAAAACATTTTGTGAAAGATGTTTCTAAAATGTATCTGCTATCCCTGCAAAGGCCCCAATTTAACTGAGCTTCAATGAAGACTTTTGATCTCAATATCTGATAATTAATGACAGTCCTGTAATGTCTTGTGGAATATTCTGGAAGTCCTGAATGTAAATTTTGAATGTGATATTCATTGCCAGCCGGTTTAGGATATGCAGTATATGATTTACAATTGTGTTTCTTAAAGAATGTGTTTCTTAAAGAATGTCTTAAAGTTAATGTTTTTTTTTTAAATTGACAGAGTTGTAAGGATAATAAAAGTCATGAATGTATGGGTATTTTATGAAAATGTTTAATTCAACTGTTTCTTTGGAATGTAGTAGTCATTGTCTGCAAATTTAAATTACAATTCAATCCTTTTGTTTTTTAATGCTACTCAGTGTCCGAGAATACAAACGTCATTTAAAGTTAAGGCTTTGCTGTTCATTTTGAAATAACAATTTAAAAGTGTCATATTGTCATAGAAAATAAAAAATATCTGTAAAAAAATTAGCACAAAATTTATAATGATACAAAACATGAAGCAATCATATACCAGTAAAATGAAATCATTTTACTACAGAAGAAATTTTATAGGTTTTTTTTGATAAAGAAAAAATATGTTATTTTACACTTTCAAAATTATGAAACAATCTAAAACAATATAAACTGAACATTTTGTAACACTGCCTTTACAAATTAATAACTTTATAAACATATAATTCTTAAATATATTTTTCAGTGCAAGATTTTTTTTTTCATTTAAAGTTGCAGTCTCATTTTTTTTACTTTTGCTGAAGGGCAGTTTTCATTCAATTTCTATTTCACAATATCAGAACCCAGTGTTCTGCTCCAGGATTAAATAGCTACATCACCGGGGTTTCCTTACTTTGCTCATACTATTAGCAATCTGACTAAGTTCACACATCTGCTCTGGCATATTCGCTCAGTGCTAAAAAAAACCAAAACACCACACATTCTGAACTTTGTTTTCCATGATGTTGTAGTACTACAGTTACCAGATGCCTGGCCATATATTCTTTTTTGCATGGGGAGCAAGCATTAGGATGGAATTACAAAATGAAAGTTTGCAATGGGCTATGCTTTTGTCTTACATACCTTCATTGGCTTAAACTAACTATCACATTTTGAAACTAAGGGAGGATGCACAGTGGTGATATCAGATGGATTGTCGCCAAAACTTATCTTTCCAATGACAAGAAAACAACTAACTCCCACAGTCACTTAAACAAAGTCAAATAATTTAAAATTAGTCTAGAGTTCCAGGAATGTGATTTTCCTTTTAGCTAGAGGGGAAAAAAAATAAAAGCTATATGCAGCCTGTTCATGCTATCATGTTTATATTATCAGAGGACAATGCTTGTGTTTGCATTCTTTATATAAGTATGCAATTGGACCGTATTTTCCTTAAATCTTGCTCAATACAGTGTGACATATTAAGAATAAAAATTAACATCTTTATTCCTCTCTCTCACTATCTTTAGTTTAAGAATGTGAGAGCTATTACCTGTTGACATCTGAAAGTTGCATTACAACAGGGAGGGCTGCATCAGCATTGTAGTTCTTCTCTGTGGACCGGCCAGGGGGTAAGGAACACAGGATGGATGCCTCCTGCAGCACATTGCTGGCAAAAAAGAGGCATGGGGTACCACGCGCAGTCCCCATACCCCGTTTTCAGCCTGTATGGCCTCCTGTAACACTCTGCCAGCCAAAACAAGACACAGTGGGGCGCACGCAGTCCCCGTGCCCCGTTTTGGCTGCCAGAGACCGCAGACCAGGCCTTTGCTATCTCCAGGTCGGCCCACGGGCCAGATTTAAGCACTCCATGGGTCAGTTCTGACCCATGGGCATTGAGTTTGAAACCTCTGCACTACAACATCATTAGTCTAATTAATTCAGGTTAACGAAAATTGGAATCCAACATTTGGGTAGTCACAAATTCTCCATTAGTTCCTCTGATGTAGTGAAAATGCTTACTTTGGGTTCTGTACAATGCACTACACATTTGTTTGTGTTAAGTAAACACAGTGATGGTATGGATTGTACTCAGCTCAAAAGGGTGATAGGGATAGTTCAAAAGCATGTATGCTTTTCAGCTGTTTTAAAGTAGGATAATGTGACTATTCCCATGCTTGAATCAATGATGCAGCTTTTATATTATCCAGTATCAGTCTAAATATAATGGTCTTCAGTAAACAGGATTTTTATAGAATAGACTGAAAGTAACTGAAGAGTTGAATAATGAATTGATGATATTGAATGGTAATAAAAGCCCGATATTAGAGCACATCTTTACATACATAAATTCAGTCACCAGCATATCTAGTTTTAAAAATATTTCATAAAAGTGAATGAAGAAAGATGAGGCTTAATTTGAAAAATCCTGGAAATTGCTGCCCATTATAAAAGTCAATACCGAGTTACATAGACTAATACAGGTAGTCCTTGACTTACAACAGCTCATTTAGTGTCCATTCAAAGTTATGACAGCACTGAAAAATGTGATTTATAACTGTTTTTTCACAGTTATGGCCTTTGCAGCATCTCTATGATCATGTGATCAAAATTCAGATGCTTGGCACCTGGTTCATACTTATGACTGTTAATGTTTCCCAAGGCCATTTGGTGACCTTTGGCGATCTTCTGACTAGTAAAGTCAATGGGGAAACCAGATTCACTTAACAACCATGTTGCTAACTTATCAACTGCAGTGATTCACTTAACAACTATGGCAAGAAAGATCATAAAATGAGACAAAACTCACTTAACAAATGTCTCATGTAACAACAGAAACTTTTGGCTCAATTGTGGTCGTAAGTTGAGGATTACCTGAAGTTTGATTTATAGGCAGTTCACATGTGCATAAATTGTTAAAAATCCTTTTTTTCCATACCAAGATTAATATTGTATCTGTTACTTTTTGAGTTCTAGAAAGTACATGCTTTTGCAATGAAATCTGCCCCTCTTAAATAATGTTTGTATGCACTTTTGTCATAGATCTTAAGATGCCTATGTGATTATTGACATAGAGTCCATAATACATGATGCAACTAAATATACATGAAAGAAGTGCAGTAAAAATTATTTGCATTTGATCTTCTCTTTGGGATAATTAACTAGTAGAGCATTCAATTACAGTGTAAGTTGTATAACTAAACAATTGATTCATATACTCTTTTGTCACTGTGATTTTTTTTTTCATGGTAGATATTTTACTTCAATAAACCTTCTTTGGATGATAACTCATATTTACAATGAGAGCAGAGTTGTTAAATGTTTGCTCTGGTGTGGTGAACACCAGCTGTTTTTAATCAAAGGTGTGTTTGAATACCACGTAAAACAATGTGACAAAATCAGTTTATGGTGCCTTGAATGCTTTTTATGATTTAAGATCTTTAAGAGTTAACTGTGTCTTTTGAAGAGTGACTTAATTCTTAAAACATGGCTACTGTTATTAAGTGAATGGAAGGAGCACAAGGCCCCCAATTCCTTCTTATTAGAATGTTGACAGTACTCATTTTAAATCCAGTTTAGGATATGTTATACAATGATTTTTTTAAAGCAAATCCATTATTAGCAAAGTCAATGCATTACTACTTGTAGCAATATTAGTATGCCTCTACATTAGCATGAATGAGTCCTGTGCAGAAACAATTACCCTTAAATTGGATAGCTAGGACATGGATGGGAAAAACACTCTTTGCTCTTCAACATCAACAACAAATTCTCATTGCCATCGATTTATATGAACATCTTGGACAGAATTAAAAGACTTACTTCATGGCTTACTAAAGGAGAGAAAAAAAAAGATAATGTCAGTTAATGCTGCTAAAAAGAAACCCAAAGATCAACTCTGGAAGGTAACATTAAGACATATCCCTTATTTTCAAATACAGCAATACAAGAAACGACAAAAATGTAACAGAATCCTCTTTTTTTGTTTTTTTTGCCATTACCAGCAAATTAGAGCTGCATTTTCCTTACCTTGACAATGGCAAATGCTTATGTAACAATCTATTCAGAGACAAAAGAGGGGAAAAACAAAAGACAAAGAGGCCTTATATTTGAAAATACATTCTACATGAAAGAACAATAAAAGATAGAAGGACAGGAACAAAACTGCAGATTTTAAGAAAAAGGGGGTTCAGCAACATGAAATTGAAAAATGGGAGAGAAGGAATTAGCTGCAAGCTGCCAACATTTTGTTAGCCCTTGCCTTCCAAAGATATTACTTATGCCAAAATAAAATTTCTTGTTTCCCCTGTTTCCCCAAAAAT
This sequence comes from Grayia smithii, assembly GCA_032468115.1. Lineage (NCBI taxonomy): Eukaryota > Metazoa > Chordata > Lepidosauria > Squamata > Grayiidae > Grayia > Grayia smithii. Next base: position 12,143 of record JANHFM010007799.1, on the reverse strand, counting down.
AAGACATCCCCTGATAAAAAGCCAAATCAGGCTTTTGAGTTCATGAGCCCCCCCAATAAACCTTCCCCGAAAATATTTAAACGCATGTGCAGCCAGTCCCCACCATTTTCTCCAGTTAGGGTTAGGGACACAGAGCTGGAAATCAGGTAAGATGGCAAGAGGAACCCCGTCTTGCTCCAAGTGCCCCAAAATAATAACAAGACCTTCCTGAAAATAAGGCCAAATGCTTATTTCAGAGTTCAAAACAATATAAGACAGGGTCTTATTTTTGGGGAAACCGTCAGTGGCCCTTAGGCAACAAAAAGGGCGAGGGA
>JANHFM010007799.1:0-11729 GCA_032468115.1 Grayia smithii | reverse complement strand
GAGCCGGGGGCGGGGGGAGAGAAAGAGAAGGATGGAGAGACAAAGAAGGAATTGATGATAAAGCAATGAGGAGCAATACAACAAAAAGGCACTTGAGAAGACATAAACGAGCCAGTGCCAAGGACTTTTGCTTTTTTTGTCATTACAATTCAATAATTCAATGCAGGATGCCTGGTTTGCCAATTGTTCGTAGGTGATGGCACATATCTCTTGTATGGAATTCACAAGCACAAAGGTGGAGTACAACACTGAGAAACACCAATAAATTCTGACCGTATTGCTTGGTTAACAGAGTTGACACACTATACCAGTACTGACCGTACAGTACTTCCCCACCCCCCCAAAAAACAAACACCCTAACCCTCCTTTGCCTATGCACGACACAAGCAATTATACACAAATACAGTATCAGGAATCCATTAAATTGCTGTTACTCTGATGTTCTTCCTTCTGGGCACTCAGCTACAAACAGGATGTCCATCCAATGGACTCCTGCCAAATTACATGTTTTGACAGCATCTTGGATTTTTGCACAGTAAAAAAAAAAAAAAGTACTTATGGGCTCAGGGTGGGGAGGGGAGACAGAAGGAAAGAAAACAAAGAATGGAGGGGCTAAGGGAAGAAGAAAGAAGAAGAAGAAAAAAGGCAGAACCAAAACAGAATACCCCTCTTAAGTCAATCATACTTGGTCTCAACACCAGCATTTGAATAGTTCAAATTAAAACAGAAACAGAAGTAGACTGTACATGATTCAGATTGTTTAACACAGATTGTTGTCCATGTCTTAGAATATCTGGTACACCCACTGAAGCTCCTGAGAAAAGCTTGGCTCAGCGTCTTCAACGCAGTTTTCAGCCTGTACAGAAAAGGGAGATCTATAAGTCTTTCTGTCTCAATTGTTTGAAATGTTTGAGCTCCTCCTCCTCCTCCTCCTTCTCTACCTCATGCTTCTGAATACGTATTCTGTGTGTTCAGTTTATCCTTTTTTAATTTGACACCATCCACAAGTTCGAAATTGTAGTTCTCCAGTGCAGATAAGTTTCTATCGGACATCCCATTGTGCCAACAGGCGCAGTACAGAATGACCCCACAGATGGCGCCCAGCAGTACACCCAGGGCACTCATAGCGATGATAGTGATAAGAATAGGGTCAAGTGTTTTCAGCACATTGCCTGGCTTTCGGGAGATGTTGTCATTATAAGGCTCCCCATTTTCACGGTAATCAGGAGTAAATCCTACAGAAGAACAAAGAGACACAGAAATCATGGGGTGGCAGCATAGCCAAAAGTGGGTAAATAGGAGCCAGTAAGAAATAAAAGAAGATAGACAAATTTAAGTGGTCTTGTATGATAATGCTGTAAGTTTATGACTTAAGTTGGTCACTGATTCTGAATTGGAAGCCTCTTCATTTCTCTTGTACATGTGTATATGTGTGTGTGTGTTGCTATATTTCATAATACCTGAGAATATATATTTCCATCTTCATCTTATCAAACATAGTGCCTAAAATTTAGGCATTGAATTAAGAGGCTGATTTTTGGTTTTGCTTTTTTACATTTTACTTCTGTACTGGAAGAGGAGTTATGAACTAGGTTGTAGAAAATACTTCATCTCCAGTTTCCACTCAGAGAAATCATTTTTCCTGTTTCCAAAACCTGGAAAAATTTATCTTTGCCTTTGTCCTGTTACAAGACACAGGAAGACTATGTAAAACTCAAATTATATAGCAGCTGATAATACAGCATTGCAGAAAAAATCTACATTTGATTTTGTGAAATAGAATTTGTTCCCCATAAGAATATCTTATCCTTCATTATACAGTAATTTATCCAGCAAACTGCAACCCTTCCTGGTTTCTATTAAATTAATCTCTTGTAACCATCTTCATGTGTCATTTCAGATTTGGAAATATAGATCAGAGGAGAAACGTCAAAATTATGGAATGATGTATAATCCAAGCATTAGCCTTTCTGTCAAAGTAGCCTTACTCTCCAAGTAAGTTCATAAAGATCACCAAGAATACTTTGAGAATAAATTCTTAAATGTCCTGAGAATAAGTCAAAATATTAAAAAAGCAGTTTTAGAGCAATATTCCCCCACAATGCATATTTGATTTCAGTATCCATGTAAAGAACTTTATATAAAAGCTCTTAATGCAAGCGTAGGCACCTATTAAGTAGTAAGCCCGGAATAGTGAGCCAAAAATGGATGGAGTCACTTCTTTCTTTCTTCTTTCTTCTTTCTTCTTTTCTTTCTTTCTTTCTTTCTTTCTTTCTTTCTTTCTTTCTTTCTTTCTTTCTTTCTTTCTTTCTTTCTTTCTTTCCTTCCTTCCTTCCTTTGTTCATTCTTTCTTTCTTTCTTCCTTCCTTCCTTTTTTCTTTTCCTTCCTTCCTTCCTTCCTTTTTTTCTTTCTTTCTATGAAGGTGCAGGCAGCTGGAAAACATAAATTTTACCAGATGTCTGGCCCTGGTTGCTTGCAAAGATGACTTTGAAATGGTTCTTGTTCTAAAGGCTTAGGAACTAATAGTAGTTGATGACAGATGTTCAGTATTTTCAGGCTAAAGAATCCAGTTCTAGGTGATAGAGCAATGGCCCTGAGATCCTCTGAATCTTCTGCATAAATAATTTAGGAGACTTTTAAAGTACATGATAGGAAGCTTTGTTTCACATCATCTTTTGCCCCACTTTTACTCAAATGCAATTAGGGGAGAGTTGGAGAGATTGCAATTAGATTCTCTAATGTTTCTTCCTGAAGAATAAAAAGTTTGAATTAAAATGATGAGGTCCAGGCCAGTTGTAAGAAAAATACCTCTTGGCCAGGGCAATAAATAAATTAATTAATTAATAAAGAAAAAAAATAGAATACAATGCATTCTATTAATGCAACGGTTGATATGTTTGAGCATGGCTGCCCCAAAAGTGCTGTTTCAAAAGGCAACTGGATTTGAAGACATTTCGCTTCTCATTCAGGAAGCTTCAGTTCTGAAGAAGTTCTAGGATGAGAACTGAAGAAACGTCTTGGATGAGAAGTGAAACATCTTAAAGGAAAAACAAAGTCCAATTGCCTTTTGAAAAAGCATCTTTGGATGACCTGGATGACTGAGAATCCCCATAGATATTTGAACATGGCTATTTTGGTAAAAACAATGTAAGCAATTGATGTTGATGAATTTGACATAATCATCTTTAAAAACTTACACTGTAATGTTACATTGATAACTATATTATCTGCATTTATTCCTCTCTTACATAAAAAATGCAAAACATGTAAACAATATAGAGTGTTATAGGCAAACAAGCATGTTAGTAATAACTGTATGATTTTATTAGACTGGGGCACCTATATAAGATGGATGGACCTACTTGCAGTGGTGATGCATACACCATTGGAAGAGTTGAGGGACCAGATTAGGGACAGATTATGTCATGAAAAAAAATCAATATAATTGCTAAGAGACAACACCAAGTTGATGGAAAAATCAGTTATCTACATAAGTTAAAAATAAACTCAAATGTCACTAAGATTCACATGAAAATCAAGTTAATTTTTAATTAAAATATATATTTTACCTGTTTGATTAATATCTGGCTCTATTTCATTCCTTGCACCATTTGATTCTATTAAGCAAAGAAAATTGACATTGATTATTATAATAACAAATACTGACGGGCTATCATGCTGCCAATAATGATACTGAGAATTTTTCTTTCTTTTCTAAGCATGATTATGTTGGTTTGATGGAATTGTTCATTAACCTGATTTTTCCAAAATTAGTGAAGAAGAAAAAAAGCCCTCTCTCTACCATAGAATGGCACAGTTTTAGTGCTATCAGCAGGGGATTTTTGTCTCAGGGAAATGAAAATCCACCTATAAAATTAGCATGTTTCATTCATTGCATTTATAATCTTGAAAACCAATGCTATTAATCAGTCCTAAGTATCCTTTAGCCATGAAAAATAATTATGTTAACTGCAGTGCATATACTGTATAAGGATATTAGAACAGAAACCTGCTGTTTAAACTCTTATTTGAAAAGACTTTGACTTGAATGACTAAAAACATGTGAAATTAATTCCAAAACTATCCTATAAATAAGTAGGTTACCTATAGTAAATTTAGTATTAATCTTTTCATTCAGACCTTTAAGGCTAAACTATTTTGAAGCCTTCAACTATAATAATTTTAATTGGTTTTAGTTTTTGTAGTGTTGGATGGCTTTATTGTTGTCCAGTGGATCTAAACTTGTGGTCTGTGGACTTCTTGGAAGATTTGAGGAAATGTTATGATTTAAATCTTGACTTAAATCTTGGGGGTCCATGCCAAAGAAGCTATTTAAAGAGGGCCTGTAGTGAAGAAAAGGTTGAGAAACACTGTTGTAGTCCATTCTGGGACTGGCATTAATATTATAGGGTTACAGCTGCACCAACTAATACTTTTATGAATGGTCAACCTAGTTCTATTTTAAGCAGATTTAGTGAGGGTACCCCATACTCCAGGTCAGCTATGAAGCTTACTTTAGCTTATTTAAACTTAATCTACTCAAATTAAGCATGTTTAAACTCACTGAAATCATCTATTTTTGCACAGGACTAAGCTCTTGGGGTAACTTATTCAGAAGAGAGATATGAACAACACATGGTAGAAAAAAAATAAAGGTAAATCAACTATTGACATATAAGATCCAACATTTGTTAAAACAAATTTGCTATAACTTTTATGTTATAGGTAGAATCTCTGCCTTGAGTATTTATTAAAAAGGTGGAAATAAAAATGTAATAACAACAATAACAATCACCAGTAGAATCCAGTGTTCAGTATGGTAAATTTTATATTTACTACCAAGACATACTTACTTCGGCATTCTTCCTGTGTTATGTGGCTGTCAAAGTTAATATCATCAACTGCAACTCCTCCCTTTCCCTTTCCAATTTCTCCTTCCACCATTACCTGATAAAAATAAATTACATTTTTCTGTTTAAAACTCTAATGGTCAGAACAAAGACTACTTATTGAATTTTAAGCAAGCATACATTGAAGAGACCAATCTTCTGCTATCTATTAAGGCTCAAGATATTATGTGAAAGTATCACTTTATGAAGAAACAACTCTTTCAGAGAAAGTGCAATTTTACCCTTGAGTAAAGTGTAAAACAAATTGCATTGTTGTGAGGTAAATCAGCATTCAGAGATCCATACAGTTACAATATAATTGCATGTTTGCATATTCCCAACATAATTAATATTGAGAAATTTTCACAGAAGTAGCTAATAAGGAATATGTTCCCCTTTATTTAATTCTGTTATCATGTGGTGAATCCATCATGTGGGGGATTAAATTATCCTTTGGGATTGCGGGCATTTTAGATGGATATTCTCTCAAAATGGCTGCTATGGGATTTACCAGAAGGCAAAGTGAGGTTGTTCATTCCTTTCCTTAGTGATCTGGCATGCTTTTTGCAACCCCAACTTAATTTTCCTTTATTGTTTTTTCTGAGTGTGAAGATAACACTGAGCTACTCTCACACATTATTTTATTTACTAAAATTACCTATGGGACCTGTATGAGCTTGCCCCCCCCCATTTCTTTTAAGTTAAAAGAACAAATAAAAGCTGTGGAGCTTTACTGACCCCCAATGTTGAGTGGAAATGGGACAACTTGCTACAGCCAACTCACTGCGGCCAACTTGCCACAGCCAAGTCATTGCAGGACAACTCGCGGTGGTGAATTGGAATAGTCCCAACATGAGCACCATTTTAGTGAAAGGGGAAGAGGGAGCAGGAAAAGAAAAGAGGTTTCCCAATATACAGGTGAGCTACAAACCATGGTGGAAAGAAGAGTTATTTTAAGCTTCAAATAAAAATACCCAGAATCGTTAAACCAAAATCTTATGAAAGGTATGATTAAAGTACAGGTGTCTCACCATCTGATGGATGGTGCTGGTGATAAGGAGTCTCCTGCAGTGGAAGACCCTCTTCTAGGAGATGGCCTCCTGTGGCCTTCAAAGAGATTCTTCAAATATGTTCTTAAGATATTTAGCTATTGTTATAATTCTGTATTTCTGCTTGGCTTATTTTTGACCCCTATATTTTTTCATAATATAGATTCATGTATAAAATATTAAACTATAAGTAAGTCAGCTCAAAGAAAGGATTCACCTCCCCAAAACAAATGACATAAGAAAGAAAATGAGAGTAGATCTGCATTCACCTGTAGATTTGATGCCATAGATGGCAAGTTCATATTTAATATGGAGTAAATAATTCAGACTTTGCTTCTCCCAAACACAAATTGTGTAAATATAATTAGATATCATGATATGATTATGTCTGTCTTCTGCAACCTAGTGTTTCATAGACATGTTGAGTCTGACAGAATTTCTAGCCAACACAGTTTTTGAATGTCATGATTAGGAACCCTGGAAGCTGTCCCCCAAGCTCATCAGGAAAGCATCACATTGGGAAGCTGTTTCATATTAAGCGAAATAAACATCAATATTGCCAGCCTTTATTGGCAGCAGATCCTTGGGTCTTTCCCATTCCTGAGATCCTTTTAAGACAGGAGTAGACAACCTATGAATTTAGGGAAACCAGAGGATCTATGTTTAATTACAAATGTGCTTTGCAAATAATTGATTCATGGCAACACCAATGGGTTCCTCCACCAGCACTCCAATGGGCATGAAGGAAGGAGCAGGAGAAGTATGTATTATGGAAAGGAATGCAGAAGATCAGCAGGTGCCAGCCTTTCTAGGCAGACAAGAAACATGACCAATTCTATGTTGTTTTAAGGTTGTGAACAGAATCTTGCAAGTCTGAAAGTACAAATCTCACCTTGTCTCCTTTGCAGCCTAAGAATTTGTGGTGTGTGTGTGTATTTGTGTGTGTCCCTGCTAAACCTCTTTCTCTGCTCATTATGCAGCTGTGGGCTATGCCCTTTCTTATCTGGCTCTTTCCCAGACATCATTTATCTCCCCCACTCTTTCCAAACTCATTCTTACATATCATTATAGCAAGAGACCTTTTGTTTTGCATGCAGGAGGTTCACTTCAACCACTTCAACCCTTAAGCAGTTTACCACTGAGATTTAGTTTTCTAAACTGGAGTTTAGAAGTCTGAATTTTATTCTCAGCAGTGCAGTAAAAAAAAGGAGAAGGACGTGGGGAAAGAAGGATGGGAAAGGGGGGAGGAAGAAGATGATGAGGAGGAGAAGAAGAAGAAGAGGAGGAGGAGAAGGAGGAGGAAGACTACTGCTAACCTTTTGATCTAGCATATTTTTTGTCTGTTTCTAAATAAACCTCACTCACCTAAGCTCAAGGATCCCATTTTGCTTTGGCTAGGACCCTATGCTCACTGCATTTGTATCTTAATGAAACTCAGGTCTCTGTTGCTCTAGTTCTTATTTTATCCCTATAGCATTTCTCCCCATGAAAGATAACTTAACGTGGGGATTCAGTCATGCACAATGCATGGAATGCTATTGACCCAGCCCCCTTTTATGCTTACATTTCTTGGCCTACCTGATAATGTTTCACAGATTTGTGGAGAAAAACCCGGCCTTCCTTCCAGCAGTTTCCCTGATTTCCATTTGGTGTCCATAAGACCCGATCGTATTCTTTAGGGATCTGGTACCGCAGTTTGATTCTTAGTGTGCCGACATGAGGGCCCGATATATGATACCAGAAAGTCATGCAAAGGGCATAATTTTGCAGGTTGATGATAGGGCTGATGAGGCGGACAATTTTGCCTTTCTGGTTTTCATCAGCTTGGGAATAAATAAAATTGCCATCTCCTATTGTGACAAAATACTTCATTAGACACAATGACCAAGTTTTGACTCCCTTTAATCTGATAAACTTCAAGCATTACAACACGAACAAGCTTTTTCTAAGGAGCTGCAACTAAAAAGCTTATTGAGCAATATCTTGGCATGTGTGGGTATGCCTGTCTCACCTTCCTCTTCCAACAAACTAAAATTCACTAAGGCACGAACATTCCTGATTTTCTAAATGGTAAGGCATCATTTTGGTAACAGCATGGAGAGATTCTTAAGAAACAATGTGCTGGGTAGTAAGAGTGGAGATATTAAGATGTGTTTCTGCTCAGATCAATTCATCCCATCCAGTTTTCATTTGTGATGTATGTATTTCTTGTGCTGTATGGTAGAACACTTATAAAATATGTACATACTTGAAATGTAATTTGTCATAAAATATACTGTATTCTTTGCACAGAGCTGTAGTAAGTTATTGAATGGGAAGCTGCATTAAACAAGTAGAAGAGCAGATAATTCTCCCTCTCACATTACTTTGGAAAGTGAATGTCAGATTAGTTTGCTTTCAAATGTGGACTGAAGAATACTTTAGCCATAGCTTTGTCTGTACTTTAATGCAAGGGAAACCATGAAAGTTATTGTTAATGTTGCCACCAGAACACAAATTCATGTCTTTAGATCATCCCAGGTATATGGGGATGTACAGAAATCCCATCTTCATCAACATCCTCCTTCCATTTGCTGCATAATACACAGAATTTCTTTTTGAACTTGTGTTTGGATTGGAAGCACCCAGGCACTTCTGGGTTGAAAGGGTTAGCCAGAGACATCACCGTTGCTCAGGGGATGCCCGGTTGGCAGCTTCTTCCATGTCCCTGTTAATCTGCCCACCAAAGAGGTACTTGAAATTGCATGCTTTCAAACTGCTTGTTTGATAGGAGCTGGAGCGAATGACAGGAGCTCCTCCCACCACACAGCAAGATGTGTTTCTCAGATTCTGGCTTGCTGATTGCTAATCCAGCATCCTAACCATCTGAGCCACCATTCTTCTTTTTTCTTCACCAGCCCCAAATCAAAAGAACCAGTGGTTGTGATAGGAAAGGAATAGACAGGAGGGATCATGGCTACCTGGTATATTTCCAGGCCTTAAAGAGATACTTTAACTGCTGTTGGTGTATATTCCAGCTCAGTTATATTTGATGGGATTTAGCTGCTGTATGTGAGGGTAGATTTTCCACCCCACTTTTGCCTCTCTGCATTTCAGTCTGCAGTTTTGGGAATGAGCCTTCGCAGCTCTTCAGTAATCAACCAATTGATTTATTCATTTCCATATATAGTCAAACCATTTTTCAAGAGAGAACATGTCAAATGGCTATTATTGTAAAGAGGTGCAGAAATAGCAATTCTTGTTCGTTTATGTAGTGGCACTATGAAGCTGAAGATAGTTAAGCTGAAAAAAAAAGGATATCAGGTATATGATGTGTGTGTGTGTATAACTCTTTGTGCATCTGTTTTCAGGTTATGGTTTAGAAATGTGGAAAACACTGAATATCTGTTCCTAACAAAATCTCATTTAAGAGATATAATTCCACCTCCCCAACCCTTCAGTGAAAGGACAAGTCATGCTTGTCTCTAGACACTCATGGCAAAGTTCAAATATTTTTCATTTCAAGAATATTATTGCAATTCTGGGTCAAGAACTCTGCCTTTTTTGTCTTAATTACAGCTGAACGTATGCATGCCTTTTAGATTCTGTCAGTCCTTGGCTAACGTGGCTTTTAACCTCCCTTCAATGTCAGATCTCACTGAGTCATTTCATTTTACTTTGCATCAATTTTTCTCATTATTACAGCCTTCATTTCAGCTAACAGCCTTTTGCTTAATTTGATGCCGTTTATTTGTACAGTGCCATTCATAGTCAAAGTATTTAAAGATTTTTTCCTATCCCTTAAAAACTAAATCGACTTGTCTCAAGATTCAATTGAACTGTCTCTAAATTTAAGGAGCCCAATTTCCTTGTCATTCTCATTAAATAAAATGGGGATGGGGTAGAAATGGAAATGGGGAAGGTTCAATGCTAGTACTTCTATCTACATAAATGAAAAAAGAGAATGAATAATTGAAACATGGGTCACAATGTCACCCTTTGTTCAAAAGGTTTCTGCCCTCAGAAACAAGCAGTTAGAAGGCCTAAAATCTCACTATATGAGGGTTTCCACCTGATAACAAAGCTTCTAAAAACATCTTTAGAAATAGCTGAAATTAAGTGATCTTGCAAGTTTAAGAAAATACACAAACACTTAAAAGCATCAGGTTAACTATGCACAGTAATTAAATCTAGTAACTCTAGGACAAGATTTGAAATGGCATCATTGTTTTCATCAAGTCAAAGCAGAATTGACATACAGATACAAGGTACAAGGTACAACTGTAATGAGGCATCCCCAATACAATAATAAGTCATAACAGTTACTAGTCAGTCATATGACTCATTGGATTTTACAACCTTTTGGCAGATGTTGTTAAGCAAACACAGCAGTCATAAAGCAAATGCATCAGCTGTTTAAGTGAACCCATTGTTTGGTATGGTTTGGTTTTGCTGAAACTGGAAGGTCTGGTTTTTAGCAAAATCGTCATGAAGGGTGGTTATGTGACTGTGGGATGCTGCAAATGATTGTGTTGCTGCATGCTTGAAGTGCAATCATGTGCCTGATGGAGGAGGGCGATAAATGGAACTTTGTAAATGGATTTCAAGTCCTTTTTGGGATCTGTTATAAGTTCAGACGGTTACTAAGCAACTGGTTGTAAGTCAAGGACTATCTGTAAATGTTAGTCCTGGCAGATCTTTTATTTTAAACACAATATTTATTTTTCCTCACTTGTCACTGGATCAGTTGTTAATCCTACTTTACCTGTGTGGTCCTGAATGGGCCCTGTTTTGCTGGTGAGTACTGCCCATCTCAACTCCAGTCGGTCATCATGTTTCCAGCGACAGATAGTCTTTTGAGAACTGTAGCCAAATCCACAGTTGAAACCATATGCTGGAAGTTCTTCAGTAATGGAATAATGGATGGCTGCAAGAAAACAAGACGTTATTTGTGAAATTATTACCGTACTTTAATTTATTTTCAAAAACGTAACTCAAGATAATTCTAACAAACTGTCAATAGTTCATTTGTTAGCTACTGCATTGACTTACATGCAGTGATCGGCATTAAATAGTAACAGCACTGTGCTGGAGTGGGAAAGGAATCAATGGGTTTTATATCCCCAAAACTTTAACCTTAGACTGTCTACTTGTCTCCCACTACTCCTGCCCCTCCCAACTACTGCAGAGATGGAATGACCCTCTGGCCACCTGACATCCCCCCCCCGCCACCCCTGCCGCAATCCGGGTAACCGGGTTTTTAGTGTATTTATTGATGTATATTTTTAAATTGTGAGTCGCCCCGAGTCCTTCGGGAGAAGGGCAGCATATAAATGCAATAAACATTAAACATTAAACATTACTGTAGACCTCACCCCATTCCTAAGAGGTCTGTAAGGGGCATGTATACGAGCCTACCGTCCCCATCCTAATATTTGTTTTTACTCTTACTCTTTTCATGTATTCTAATTATGTTTATACTTTTATTTGTTATCTTATATGCTTGACAAATAAATAAATAAATAAAAATAAATAAATATCATTTTTTAGCATTCCCATATGGCATTGGTCCGAATAATTGTATAACATGGGAAAGGCAGCTTCGTAACAGCAAAGCCACCATGGCATAAAAGTAAGCCTAAGGTCTCAATGAACTAAAGAACACTTTCAAGCACTGTCAAATTGGTTTGCCCCACGTTGAAATAAATGGAGTCATGCATATGATCATCTAAAGCAGTGGTTCTCAACCTGTGGGTCGGGACCCCTTTGGGGTCGAATGACCCTTTCACAGGGGTCGCCTAAGTGGGGTGA